>JAPFFP010042423.1:0-14134 GCA_026153255.1 Solanum medicagineum | reverse complement strand
ATTTTGCCGACTCCCCAGAGCATAAGTGCGATTCTGGACTCCACTAGAGCTAGCTGCCCCTCTAACACCTCTACCACAACCCAGAGGTGCTTGTTGACCCCTAACTAATGGAGGAATTGATGATGATGATGCAACAGCTAACCCAGTAGATTGTGCTATATCACCCATACGGCTCCTCGGGCAATCTCTTATCGTATGCCCTGGCGCACCACACCAATAACAAACATCTGTCCCAACATGACATATACATGGATGACTTCTTCCACACTATTTACAATGCTTCCTAGGAGTCATTCGCTGGCCTACCGAATATCCGATTGTCGTGTACCTTGTCCCTTACCCCATTGACCAAACTGATTACTTCTAGGCCCTTGAAGTTGTAGTGAAGCACTGGCTGCAGAGTAGGAGGATAATGGCCTAGGCAGTCTATCAGAAAACCGAGGCCTAAGCTCACCTTGGGACGGTGTAAATTGTCCTGCAGACCTGGCCCTCTTAGCCTGCCCTCTTTCCAACTCTTGTATCCTTCTCCTTTGCCTCTGATCCTCCAATTTCTATGCAAAAGCTTGCGTTCTCCCTATATCCATGTCTTTGTTCAAGGAGGCAATGGTACAGTCTCTGACCAGATACGTATCCAATCTATCCACATATCGATGAACTCTATATGCCAGAGTAGCAACTACATTAGGAGCATACCTGGCCAGGGAATTAAATTGAAGGCTATACTCCCTCACACTCATATTCCCTTGGTGGAGATTCAAGAACTGATCTACACGGGCCTCTCGGATCTCTAATGGCAAGTAATGGTCAAGAAATGCCACTTTGAACTCCTTCCAGGTAGTTGGAGGTGCATATATACCCTTAGATTGTTCCAAGCTTCATACCACAATATAGCCATACCCTTTCAACCTATATGTCGCTAACTCGACAGCTTTTGTACCACCCACATGCATAACATCTAAAGTGTGTTTAATTTGATCAATAAATTCTTGGGGATCTTCATTAGGATCTAACCCAGTGAAGGATGGAGGGTCAAATTAAGGAAATCAAGTATCCTTGTGCCAACTACCCTATCCGCACCACCTGCACCTATAACTGGACCTTCCTGTCTTTGACCTTGGCCAGCAACTATACGGGTCAATAGTTGGACTGCATTTCTTAGATCCTACATGGTAGCATCCATAGGTGGTTCTGCGGGAATTTCACTACTTTCGGGTTCATCGGGAGCTGGAGGAGTTGGAGATGTCTGTGATAGAGACTCCTCTTGAACCTCATTTCGTCATCTCACCTGACTGGTTATACCAACCACCACTTCTACTCCCTTCCCTTTACCTTTGTTTTGCCTGGTTTTTGGCATACTTGCTGTACAAAATAATTTAGGGGTTAGACACAATTTACCTATTGCACTTAGCTCTATGGCACGATCTAAAGAATGAAAAGAAAGTAACAACTCCTAAATTCCACGCAGCCTCCTTCTTATAAATGTGGTGCACAACATATCGATAAACAAGACTCTACATAGACACGGCTTTGTAAACTCCATAAGATGACTTGCTCTGATACCACATCTGTCACACCCCAAGTCCCATTAAGGCGGACTAGCACCCGTTGCCAATAAGGCTCGGGAGAACCAACTTGTGTCTATGCGCTTTCTATACATATTATAAGGGATTTCTATATTTAATATGCCTTTAAGAAAGTAAATAGTAATAACAAGCCAAAAGGAAACACATATGACTAGGCCTTTGGGGCCACGGTGTCTAAGGTACGAGATATGTCCACACTGTAATTTACATAGTCTACAAAGCCTCTAGATATGGAAAAGTATGTGATAAGGGTCAGGACAGGCCCCGCCTCAACTAATTGTACAATACAAACGTATAAGCTCTAGACTCACACAAAGCTCCGAAGCAACCTGGAGCTTGGTAACAGCAGCTGGATATCCTGTACTCTACTGGGGAGATCTACTCGCACATGTACCTACAACATAAAATGCAGGTCACCTATAAGGGATGTCAATATGAGATAATGTACTCAATATGTAAGGTAGGAAATATTGTAGATGAAGTAACAACTCAAATGAAACTATGCACTGGTGTAGGATAATAGACTACCTTTAGTTATACTGGGGGATCATGTACTTTATGTTCTTTATATTACTTGACCTTTACTGTATAATATGTGCACAACATGTAATACATATGACCAACTAATCAGTGGTAAATCTATATTGGGATTATCCCTGGCTAGCCTCTTACTTAAGCCCTCGGGCTACCCCCCGTGATAGGATCGTCCACGGCTAGGTGATTCTTCCACCCCTCGGGCTACCACCCATCAATAAGCAATATACTTTACCTTTCAATTACCTATGAGATGATTCTTTTGGTGGTCATAATATTTAAGTTGTAGGGCTATATATATAGCATGTGACATGTAGTTAATCATACAAGGCAATATGACAATAAAAAGAGTACGTTACACAAATAATGAGATGTGTAAGAGGTAGAACAACACATGAACTTTATGTAGTAGAATGAACACGAGTATCTTGGTATCCAAGTATGTATGCAGGTTTGAAAGTGACTATATATGGGAGTATGTAAACATGTGAAAGATTTGAGACATGGTTACTAGTTGCGTCGGAGTTAGTAAGTGCCTTTATGTGCCAAGGAGGGATCTATGCTTCATGCCAAATAATACGGAATCAAGTAGACTTACATACCTCGTTGTATGACCTCGTTACTACCTTGGAGTGGTCGTGTTTTCCCTCAAATACTTATCTACAATATATTAGGCAATAAGACTAGTATTAGCAGCAACAAAACACTTCTTGGCAGCCCAATATCATAAAAACTAACACCCGGGCAGCAAACTTTTAATTAGCGACGCAAAGGCATTTCTTCAACCTTTTTACTTATAATCGTATTTTATGAAAACCATTCTTATGTACATGTCATACACATCTTATTTCAGACTCTTAATTGTCTTACAACATCCCACAAGGCACAACATATAACAATTCTTCGCAACATACAAACAGGCGGTATAACGTTACATCCCTTCTTCACACTTTGACGTCAACAGTCCCAAACCTGTTTTAACTTTACCTAAATTGTATCCAACATTTTGTACACATAAAAAGTGTATTACAATAGTCCACAAATAGTCCCAAAGTAGGTTAAGGTCGTGGAACAACATGTTACAATTATCAGCTCCCAAGTTTCTTTTAAGAGAACAATTACGATGTCGTACAACAATTCATCTTTGTAGGCTGTAAAAGTGGTGCAGTAGCTTAATTACATGACTAACAGACTATACCTTGTTAAAAACATAAGTTGTACTTCATAATTCAGCCAACCAAGAAGAGAAAAGCCTCTTAAATAACAAGAAAAGTTCACAACAATCCTTAATATACATGCTGTCCAAATTTCCAGCACAACATACTAGCATCTACTTCTTGTTTTTCATGAAGGAACCATGCTAAATACACAACTATGATTACTTACCTTTGTTTACAAGATTCAAGTTTATTTCAAGAACCCTAGATAGTTGTGTTAGATGCTTTGTAAAAGAAGTAAGGAGAAGACAAGTGTCTTTAAGAAAGCTGAAAAATTGTTTCAAGTGGAATGACTTAAGGGGCTGCTTTTGAGCCGTTTTTAAAGACTCTTTTGCCCAACTTTATCTTGCACTTTTGACCATATATTGAGACCTATCAATAACCTTTTGATGCTGCAGCTTGGCCCTTACACTTAGGTCTAAATGGGTCTTAAAGTTAACGGGCCTTGGTTGCCCATTTTCCAAATCCCTCTTCACTTAGATTGGGCCTAATTAGCCAAGTGGGTTGTGGTGTACTTTGGCTCTTTTGACATTCTTCTTAGACTGAAAATAAGGTCCATTATGATGCTTAAACATGGGCTAAATTTACACCCTTAGCATGGACTTTATTCATAATCGGACTTGAACAAATTTGACGTTGGGCCTTGTCTCCGTTTAGCTAGCAAATTTAAGCTAAGCAAGTAGGTGACTCACCTGCTAGCTTCTTAAGTCCTACAAGCACCTCAATTCTCTCACTTTATTTACAACTGTGATCTCCTCAATTTAACACAAAACATGTATACACTCGACCCTCTTAAGCGTTAGACACACATATCACCCATTAACACGAGATTCAAGCACTTTTAAAAATTGACGCTATTTTGACCAAACCATATCATGTTTTATTTACATAGTACTAGTACATGTAAAATGTGGGGTGTTATATATAATTAGCCAAATTTCACCCATATATCATCCTAAACATTTCCCAATACTCCACAAACCACTTAGCCATATTTTCACTCCAAAATTCAAGTCTCAAAACCCTCATCCGGAACAAAAGATTTCCTTCAGGCTTCAAGCCTCCATTTTCAATCTTCACCAAGAGCTTCTTCAAAGCTAAGGTACGTAGGTTTTAGCCATTGGGTTCTTCCAACCATGGTGCCCTAATCTCCTTTTTACTCAATTTGCATGATTTATAGTTGATCTTACATGTGGGTCTGGTACATTAAGAAATTTTCTACACAGTAGTATGGTTATTTTAACATGTTTTGAGCTCTAAATCTTGGATTTGATATCGGATTTGATGAGGGGTTTTGACGTGAATGTCTTGGGGGTGCTGTAAGGTGTTGATTGATGTTTTACAATAGATATTTTTGCATGATTTAATCTCTAAATCGCATGGTCTTTTACCCCCATTACACACCCCCCAAGTGTTTGATAAACTGTCCAGCTAGGGTTTGAAGGTCCAAAGCATGAGATATGATATGATTGATGTTATGATGATGTAATGAGATTATGTACATGATAAATTCTATATAATGTGTTGCATTAGACCATGCCTAATAGCAGGGGTCTAAGAACCTAGATAACTGAGATGGGGGTTTGTACTTATTAACCGAGGGAAGGGTTAGTACTCCTCCACCTAGTGATGGGGAAGCATCATCACTAACCAAAATTGAGTTTTGTACTCATAAATCAAGTGAAGGTTTGGTACTTCACCACCTAGGTGATGGGGCAGTATTATCTCCAACTGAGTTAGGGGTTTGTACTCATCAATCGAGAAAAGGGTTAGTACTTCACCACCTAAGTGATGGGGTGACATCATCACTAACCTACCAAGGGGTTTGTACTTTGGAAATATAATTTTGTCTATTCTACACATATGATATCTTATATGAGTGAGAATTTCTTAAGCTTTTTTTTTTTACATTGTTCATGCATGCCATATTGCTATATTATGTCTATTGCCTATTGTTATACATTTTGATTATGATGCCTCTTTCTTGTTGCATTGCATCCTACATACTTAGTACATTTAACGTACTAACGTGTACTCTTAGCTACATGATATCACCATGTTGGAACCAAAGCCCAAGTTGATCATCCTCCTCCTCCTTGTGGCTAGTTCAGTGCTACTCAAGCTAGTTTGTGAGTCCTCCATTTTCAGGGACCTTGGTCTATGTCTTCCTTTGCTTTTTATTGAGACAATCTACTTTATATTCTATTTTAACTATGAGGGCAAGCTCGGTCACCTTGTCTTGGCTCCCGTTCTTATCTATGTATTTAGAAGTGTTTGTTAGACAAGTCATGTATCTATAATATGGGATTTGACAATTTGTCTCTTGACTATAATGTTATGCACACCTTCCACTTAGCTCTTTGCCCCTATTCTTACTTCTTATGTCTTTAATATGCTTCCGCGACCGATGATGTGTAATAATAAGTTAAGAGGCTTGTTTGGGATTCCTTCGGGTTCCCCATTCACCGTGTCACGTTTAGGCTCTAGGCTTGGGTCATGATAAACTTAGTATTAGAGTACCAGGTTGATAGATCCTCAGAGTTCAACAAACTGCATCGACTAGAGTCCTATTCATGGTTGTGAAGTACACCATGACTATGAATAGGACGCTATGAAACGTTTTAGGAAATGTTTCCCTTCTTCATCTTCTAAGTCGTGCTATAGAGTTGTGATAAGTTTTTACCCTTAAAGATTGTTCTTTGCTATGCTAAATTATGTCAAACACTAGAGGAAGACGATCCCAAACTCCCGAGGAGCAACCTACCAATGGCGAGCTCCAAGATGCTCTTATGATGCTTGCCCAAGTGGTGGCCAACTAAGTCAATCAGGGGGCCCAAGACCCTCATGCTACTACCCCGGGAGCTAGGGTAAGAGACTCCTGAGGATGAATCCTCCAGTTTTCCATGGGTCAAAGGTGGATAAAGATCCACCAGAGTTCATTGATGAGGTCTACAAAATCTTGAATATCATGGGTGTTGTGACGAATAAAAAGGTGGAGGTGGCGCAATACCAACTAAAAAGGGTAGCCTAAATTTGGTATGAGCAATGGAAGGGGGAGAAAGGAAATGGTTATGTGGTGCTTTGGGAAGAATTTCAAATTGGCCTTCTAGGGAAGCAAAGTTGGTAGAGTTTATGAACTTGAAACAAGGTGCTCTGAGTGTGAGGGAGAATTCCCTCAAATTTAATCAACTTTCAAAGTATGCCTTCACTTTGTGGCTGATCCTAGATCTAGGATTATAAATTTGTGATGGGGTTCTCCGACTTAGTGAGTGAAGAATGCGAGTCCGCCCTTGCTTGTTAGTTACATGGAGTTGTCTTGGTTGATGACTTATGCTGAGTAAATGGAGGAGGAAAAGCTGACAAAGAGAAGGGGCCATTATGCCAAGAGGGCCCGTTTTTAGGGTAAGTTCCAAAAGAGTGCTAGATTTCGTCAATGCCAAGGGATTTCTCATGTTTCTAATAGGGGGTTTGCCAATGACTTCCCTAGGCCTCAAGGTGTCGGTGGTGTGGCCTCTATTGATGCGTGTCATAGATGTGGGAAGAGTCATAATGCCTCGTGTTTGAAGGGTTCTAATGCATGTTTTGGTTGTGGGGAGCTTGGTCACAAGATGATAGATTGCCCAAGAAACTGTGGCAAAGTCCAGGGTGGAAATGTGGTTCTATTGGGTAGAGGTGGTCCTTAAGGTGGTGTCCTAAGGCACAACCGATTTTATGCTCTACATGGAAGGCAAGGGGTTGGTGAGGTCCTCGATGTTATTACCAGTATGTTGAAAATCTTTGATCTTGATGTATATTCTTTGATTGGATTCAGGTGTCACTCTTTCCTTTTTTACCCCTTTTGTTGCTAAAAAGTTCCATGTTATCCCCGAGTTATGTGGCCAAGTGGTAAGGCAACGGGTTTTGGTCCCTTTATATTGTATGAGTCATATAAAGTGTCTACCCCCATTGTTGCCTCCATTATTGCTAGGAAAGTTTATTGGAATTGTCCTATTTGCATTTTGCATAAGTTGTTGCCTTGTGATCTTGTTGAATTAGACATGGTAGACTTTGATGTCATTGTTGGGATGGATTGGTTGCATACCTACTATGCTTCTATTGATTGTAGAACCTGTAGGGTCAAGTTTCAATTTCCTAATGAACCCATCCTTGAATGGGAAAGTCAAGATGTGGTGGTCAAGGGTAGATTCATTTAATACATTAAAGCCCATAAGTTTATTTCTAAGGGATGTTTGTCTCATCTTGTAAGGGTTAAATATGTGGAGTCCAAAGTCCCTTCCATCGAATCGGTCCTAGTTGTAAACGAGTTTCTTGATATCTTCCCAAATGACCTCCCCAGTGTCCCTACCGAAAGGGAGATAGATTTGGCATAGATCTCCTTCCCAATACTCAATCTATCTCTATTCCCCCTTACCGTATGGCCCCGGAGGAGTTGAAGGAGTTAAAAGAGCAATTGAAAGATTTGTTGGAAAAGAGATTTATTATGTAACACCCCACATCTTACAATACTAGTACTATGCAAATGAAACATGATATGGTTGGTCAAATTAGTTCCAATTTTTGAAAGTGCTTGAATCTCGTGTTAATGGGCGATTTCTTCGTCTAACGCTTAAGAGGGTCGAGTGTATACATGTTTTGTGTTAAATTGAGGAAATCATGACCCTAAACAAAGTGAGAGAATTGAGGTGCCTGTAGGACTCAAGAAGCTAGCAGGTGAATTACCTACTTGCTTAGCTTAATATTTCTAGCTAAACGGAGACGAGGCCCGACGTCGAATTTGTCCAAGTCTGATTAAGAATGAAGTCCATGTTAAGGGTGTAAATTTAGCTTGTGTTTTACCATCATAGGTGGACTATATTATCAGCCCAAGAAGAATATAAAAGGGGCCCAAGCCCATTACAATTTCTTTTGTATGTTAGGCCCAACTAATTAAGAAGAAGAAAGCTGAAAAATGGGCAACAAAGGCCCATCAATTTGGAGCCCCAAAAGGCCAGAGTGAAAGGGGAAAGGAGCTGCGTCTCTAGCTTGTTAATGTAAGGCTAAAGTAACCTTAGTAATTCGGAGAAATAACCCCTTTAAAGAGGGTTTAAAACAGCTCCCACAAGTCATTTTTCAACTTGAACACAAAAATCAGATTGCTCTCCAAGTTTTCTCTCAACTTTTCTTAACTTTGTAAAGCAACCAAAAGAAGCTTTTAGGGTTCTTAAGGAGGCTATAAATCTTGAAGGAAAAGGTAATTAATCATAGTTATGTATTTAGTATGGTTTCTTCATGAAAAAGAAGAAGTATATGCTAGTTATGTTTGTGCTAAAAATTGGATAGCATGTGTTGAGAAAGTTGCTGCGCACTTGCCTTTTGTTTTAGTGACTTCTCTATGGTTTGTGGGTTGTATTATGAAGATACGTTGATGTCATTAACATGGTTTGAGTTATAGATATTACCCTAAGGTTGCTGCCTTGATTTTGGTTTCATTTAACAAACGAGTTTTCTTGTGCTATCTTAAGTGTAATGTTGATTGGAACTTGTGGGCTGATGGATGTAAGGCTATTGCCTCACATCCTTAATGACTGATTTGTTATTTTTTTGATATTGGTTCAAGTCTGTTTTTATGTATATATGTGTTGAGAACAGTTTGGTTAAAGTTGGAACGGGTTTGGAATTGTCGACGTCAAAATGGGGAAAAGGGACGTAACGTTATGCTGTCCATTTGTAGGTTGTGTAGAATTGTTATGTGTTGTACTTTGTGGACTGTTGCAAGACTGTTACAGCACTAAAATAGACTGCACATGATGTGTACATGCGAATTTTTATTAGAAAATACGATTAGGGGCAGAAGGGTTGAAAGAATACGCTCGGGTTTATAAATACCCGCTTGCTGCCCGTATATTGTTTTCTTATGTGATTGGGCTACCAAGGTGTATGTATTGGCTTCTAATGCTATTTTTATCACCTACTATATTGTAGATAGATACTTAGAAGAAGGTAAGGTTATCTCGAGGTGAAAGAGAGGTCGTACAACGAGGTATGTAAGGCTACTTGATTTCGTATTGGTTGGCATGAAACATAGATCCATCCTTGGCACATAAAGGCACTTACCAACTTCTACACAACTATTAACTGTGTCTACACTCTTGCATATTTTCATATGCTCCCATACATAGTCACCTTCAAATCTGCATATATACATGGATACCAAGTTACATGGGTTCTTTTGCCAAATAAAGTTTAGGAGTTATTTCATCTCATACGCATTTCTTATTTATGTGACGTACTCTTTTCATTATCATATTGTCTTGTATGATTATCTACATGTCACATGTTACATCCACAGTCCTACAGCTACAATATTGTGACCACCAAAAGAATCATATCAAAGATAATTGAAAGATAACATAAAGTATATTGCTTATTGATGGGTGGTAGCCCGAGGGGTGGAAGAATCACCTAGCCAGGGACGATCCTATCACGGGTGGTAGCCCGAGGGATTAAGGAAGAACCTAGCCAGGTATGATCCTGATACAATTTACCACTGATCAGTTGGTCATTTGTATTATATGCTGTGCACAGATTTTACAGTAAAGGTATAGTAATATAAAGAACATAAAGTACATGATTCCACAGTATAACTAAAGTTTGTCTCTCTTCCTACACCAGTACATAGTTTCATTTGAGTTGTTATTTCATATATAGTATATCCTGCCTTACATATTCAGTACATTATCTCGTACTGACGTCCCTTATGGGGGTTCTGTATTTCATGCTGCAGGTACAGGTGCTAGTAGATCTCCCCAGTAGGAGTACAGGATATCCAGCAGTTGATACCAAGCTCCAGGTTGCTTCGGGGCTTTGTTTGTGTCTAGAGCCTATATGTTTGTACCGTATAGTTAGTCGAGGAGGGGCCTGTCCTGACCCTTATCAGATGCTTTTCCGTATCTAGAGGCTTTGTAGACTATGTCACTTAAAGTGTGGTCCTATCTCATACTTTAAACACCGTGGCCCCAACGACCTAGCCATATGCATTTCCTTTTGACTTGTTATAATTGTTTATTTTATTAAAGTCATGTCAAATGTAGAAATCCCTTATAATATGTATAGGAAGCGCGTAGATATAGGTTGGTTCTCCCAAGCCTCATCGGCAATGGGTGCTAGTCCGCCTTAACGGGACTTGGGGCGTGATAGAAGTGGTATCGGAGCGGGTCATCCTAGGGAGTCTACAAAGCCGTGTCTATGTATAATATTGTTTATCGATGTGTTGTGCACCACATTTATAAGCAGGAGGCTACGTGGCATTTAGGAGTTGTTGCGTTCTTTTCATTCTTTAGATCGTTCCATAAAGCTAAGTATAATAGGTGGATTGTGTCTAACCCCTAAATTTTTTTGTACAGCAAGTATGCCAGAAACTAGGAAGAACAAAGGTAAAGAGAAGGGAATAGAAGTGGTGGTTGGTATACTCAGTCAGGTGAGACCATGAAATGAGGGTTAAGATGAGTCTCTGTCACAAATATCTCCAACTCCTCCAGCTCCTTATGAACCAGGAAGTAGTGAAATTTCCCCAGAACCACCTATTGATGCTACTGTGCAAGATCTGAGAAATGCAATCCAACTATTGACTCGTATAGTTGCTGGCCAAGGTCAAAGATAGGAAGGTCCAGTTATAGGTGCAGGTGGTGCAAATAGGGCAGCTGGCACGAGGATACGTGACTTCCTTAATTTGGACCCTCTATCCTTCACTGGGTCAGATCCTAATGAAGATTCCCAAGACTTTATTGATCAGGTTCAACGCACTTTAGATGTTATGCATGTGAGTGGTACAAAAGCGGTTGAGTTAGCGACATATAGGTTGAAAAGTGTGGCTATATTGTGGTATGAAGCTTGGAAGCAATCTCAGGGTATAGATGCACCTCCACCTACCTGGAAGGAGTTCAAAGAGGCATTTCTTGACCATTACTTGCCATTATAGATTCGAAAGGCTCGTGTAGATCAGTTCTTAAACCTCCATCAGGGGAATATTAGCGTGAGGGAGTATAGCTTAGATGCTTGATGTGGTCACAGGTACATTGTCCATCTTTTCAGATAATGCATATGTATTAATTGAACCTAGTTCTACACTATCATATATCACCCCACTAGTTGCTGGGAAGCTTAAGAGGACACCCAGATTATTGAACAAACCATTTGAAGTGTCTACACCAACTGGTGAATTTATTATAGCTAGAAGGGTTTATTATGACTGTGTAGTAACTGTTTGTGACCGTGACACGTTGGCTGACCTTATTGAGCTAGAAATGGTGGAATTTGATGTTATAATGGGTATAGATTGGTTAGCTTCTTGCTATGCCACCATAGATTGCCGAATTAAGAGAGTGTGCTTCCACTTTCCAAATGAGGTAGTTCTTATGTAGGAAGGCAATGTTAGGGCACCAAAGGGGAAGTTTATCTCTTATTTGAAGTCCATAAAGATGATATCCAAGGGGTATATATGCCATTTAGTTAGAGTGAGGGATGTGGAGGTAGAATCACCAACTCTTCAATCAGTTCCAGTCGTGAATGAATTTGTTGATGTGTTCCCTGAAGAACTTCCAGGCTTACCTCCAGAACGAAAAATAGATTTTGGTATTGACTTAATTCCACACACTAAACCTATTTCTATCCCTCCATATAGGATAGCCCCGACAGAGAGCAGTTAAAAGACTTATTGGAGAAGGGTTTTATAAGACTTAGTGTGTCCCCTTGGGGTGCAATAGTATTATTTGTACGCAAAAAGGATGGCACCTTGAGAATGTGTATCGACTATCGACAATTGAATAGGGTGACAATTAAGAATAAATACCCCCTCCCTAGGATTGACGATTTATTTGATCAGTTACACGTTGCCAAATGCTTTTCAAAAATTGATTTGAGATCAGGTTATTACCAAGTGAGAGTGAAGGAGAAAGATATACCTAAGAATGCTTTTAGAATACGCTATGGTCATTTCAAATTTCTTGTTATGTCATTTGGGCTAACAAATACACCAGCAGTTTTTATGGATCTGATGAACAGGGTGTCTAAGCCATTCTTAGATATGTTTGTGATAATGTTTATAGATGACATTCTGGTATATTCAAGATCAGAAGAGGACCGCGCAAATCACTTGCGACAGGTGTTACAAGTTCTTTGTGATCGGCAGTTGTATGCCAAGTTTTCTAAATGTTAATTTTGGCTAAAATCAGTGGCATTCTTGGGTCATATTCAGTCTGATGAGGGGATAAGGGTTGATTAACAAAAGATAGACACTGTGAAGATTGGCCAAGACCAACGACACCCATGGAAGTTTGGAGATTCCTAGGTTCGGCAGGTTATTATAGGAGGTTTATTGGAGGTTTTTCTTCTATTTTTGCACCTCTAACAAAGTTGACACATAAGGAAACCAAGTTCCAATGGAATGCTACATGTGAAAGGAGCTTCCAGGAGCTGAAAAATAAGCTAACTTCTGCACCTGTGCTAGTACTTCCAGAAGGCACTGAAGGATATGCAGTGTATTGCGATACTTTAGGAGTTAGCTTATGGTGTGTACTGACACAACATGGTAGAGTAATTACTTATGCATCTAGATAGCTATGACCACATAAGAAAAATTATCCAACACATGATCTTGAGCTAGCAGTGGTTGTGTTTACTTTGAAAATATGGCGCCACTATTTGTATGGGGTTCACATTGACATATATACTAATCATAAGAGACTGTAATACATCTTTAAGCAAAAAGACCTAAACTTAAGACCGCGGAGATGGCTAGAGCTAATAAAGGATTACGATGTTGATATACTATACCATCTTGGGAAAGCAAATGTGGTAGTAGATGCTCTGAGTCATAAGGCAATCATAAATACTAGTGATCAAGCTATGGTGAGTCAAGGAGTGGCTAAGGGTCTACGTCAACTAGCCAGTTTGGGAGTTCGCTTTCTTGGAACTCCAAAGGAAGGGGTTATTGTATATAATGCAATAGCGTCTTCATTGGTAACAGAGGTGAAAGAAAAACAATCTGAGGATCCTCTTCTACGACAGCTTAAGGAAAAGGTAAGTCAGGGTACGATAAAGGGCTTTGACCTTACGCAAAATGGAGTTCTTTACTGCCAAAATCTGATTATGTGTTCCTGATAATAATGGATTAAGAAAGAGGATGATGGAAGAAGCCCATCATTCCTGATATTCCATCCATCCTGGATCAACTAAGATGTACCATGACCTGAAGGGAATGTTTTGCTGGGGAGGCATGAAAAAGGACCTTGCAGAATTTGTGGCTCAATGTCCAAAGCCAACAAGTGAAAGTAGAACACCAAAAGCCAGGAGGTTATATGCAGTGTATAGAACTTCCAACATGAATGTGGGATATGATAAATATGGATTTTGTTACAGGTTTACCTCGCTCATTTAAGAAGTTTGACTCCATATGGGTAATAGTTGACAGACTCATAAAGTCAGCACACTTCTTGCCTGTCAGGAGTGACTATACAGCTAAAGAGTATGCCAAGCTATACCTCAAAGAGATAGTCAGGCTACATGGAGTCCCGATCTCCATTGTTCTGATCGGTGGGCTCAATTCACTGCAAAGTTTTGGAAGTCCTTTCAAAGGAGTCTAGGTACACAAGTGAATTTGTGTACAACTTTCCACCCTCAAGCAGATGGTCAAGTAGAATGCACCATTCAAATACTTAAGGATATGTTGCGAGCTTGTGCATTGGATTTTAAAGGTAGTTGGGTAGACCATTTGCCACTTATTGAATTTGCCTATAATAATAGCTACCACGCGAGTATTAAGAT
>JAPFFP010042422.1:0-14136 GCA_026153255.1 Solanum medicagineum | reverse complement strand
TCCCATAAGTAAGGCCACTTAATCTGACAAGGGATGGGATCCTATAAGGAGGGCCACTTAATACGAAAAGGGACAGGTTCCCTTAAGGAAGATCACTTAATCCAAAAGGGGACGGGCTCCCGTAAGGAAGGTGGCTCCAAAAGGTCTTGTGTTATGTCGATGTAGGCTTCTTTACACACTTATAATATGATCTATGAAAGATGAGCGATTTACAAAACATGATTTACTTAAGCGTTGATGATACATTCCATATTGCTATTATGCTATCTATTGTTCATCATTAGACATTTTGATTATGATACATATTTCTTATTGCATTGTATCCCACATACTTAGTACATTCAAATGTACTAATGCATCTTCTATGCCTACATGATGTTACCATGTAAGAACCGGAGCACCACTTGATCATCATCCTCCTCCACATGGCTAGTACGACTTTGCTCACGCTTGTTGGTGAGTCCTCTATTCCGAGGATGTTACTTATGATCTCTTCCTATGTATTAATATTTTATCTCTTTTGATGATGTTTTGACTATGAGGGTGATCCTAGTTATATGTCTTGGCCCCCGCTCTTATCAATGCAGTAGATGTGTCGTTGGACAAAGCTATGTATTTATGCTATGAGTTGATTCTATTATCTCTTGATCCTATGCTATGAGAAGTTCTCCCTTAGCCCCTTGCCCTTATTTCTATTCTTCAAATGTCTTTAATTTGCTTCTGCAAATGATATGCTACGAGGCTTATTTGGGGTCCCTTCGATTTCCCCATTCGCCCGTACGTCTAGGCCCTAGGCTTGGGTCGTGACAAGCTGGTATTAGAGCACTACGTTGATAGATCCTCGGAGTCCAACACACCGCATCGATTAGAGTCTTATTCATGGTTGCATTGTGCACCACATTTATGAGTAGGAGACTATGAGACATTTTAGGAAATGTTTCCCTTCTTCATGTTCTAAGTCATGTCATAGAGTTAGAGTAAGTTTTCCCCTCATAACGATCGTTCTTTGCTATGATAGATCATGCCAAATACAAGATGAAGATGGGCCCTCACTCCTGAGGAGATATCAAAAAATGGAGAGCTTAAGGATGCTCTCACCTTGCTTGCACAAGTTGTGGCTAATCAAGCCAATCAGGGATCCCAAGACCCTCATGCTACAACACCGGCTTCACAGGTAAGAGACTTCATAAGAATGAGTCCTTTGAAATTCTATGGGTCAAAGGTTGATGAGGACCCTCAAGAGTTCATTGATTAAGTCTACAAGATATTAGCTATTATGGGTGTGAGGCCAGAAGAAAAGGCGGAGTTGGCGGCCTACCAGGCCGGAAAAAAAGCCAGAGTTGGCAGCCTACCAACTCAAATGAGTAGCATAAATATGGTACAACCAATGGAAGGACGAGAATGGAGTTGGCTATGTTGTGCTATGGGAAGAGTTCAAAGTGGTTTTCCTTAATCGGTTCTTCCGTCTTGAGCTTAGGGAAGCTAAATTGGTGGAATTCCTGAATTTGAGACAAGGGTCAATGAGTGCGAGGGATTATGCCCTCAAGTTCAACCAACTTTCAAAGTTTTCTCCTTATTTGGTTATTGATCCAATGTATAGAATGAACAAGTTCGTGATTGGGATGTCTGACATAGCGAGTGAAGAATGCAGATCCACTATGTTGATTGGTGACATGGACTTGTCCCGTTTGATGACATATGCCAAACAATTGGAAGAGGAGAAGTTGAGGAAGAGGATGAGTAGGAGGCCAAGAGGGATCGTATTGATGATAAGTTTCAAGGTTCCAAGGATGGTCGGTTCCATCAAGGTCAAGGGTCTTCCAATGCGCTAAATGGAAGGATTGCTAATGATAACTCAAGACGCCAAGGTGGTAATAGTAGAGGGCCCAAGTCCAAGTGCCCTACGTGTAGGAAAAACCATGGTGGCCCCTGTTGGAGGAACTCTAGTGCTTGCTTTGATGTGGTGAAATGGGTCACTGGGTTAGTGATTGTCCCCATGCTCAAACCAACGGTAGAGATGGTCGCCCTCAAGTACAAGGGGATGCTCCTAGGAAAAATAGGTTCTATGCTCTTCAAAGGAGGCAAGGATGGGATAAGGTGCCCGATAATACTACCGGTAAGTTAGAAATTTTCCTAGATTTTGTTGTGTATGCTTTGATGGTTTCGGGAGTTGGTATTTCTTTCATTATTCCTTTGTTACTAGTATGATTTGGTTATGGATGGTCAGTTTGTTTGGACAACTACAATGGGATAGTCACTTCTCTAAGCTTGATCTTGTTTCGGGTTTAGTCTCTAAGTGAGGGTGAGATTAGGTGATATTCCTAGTGTCTTTCTGGACCAGGGCTGAGCAGTTTAATACTAGAGTAGTTGTTTAGTTGAATTAAGCACCGGTAATCTTTATGATTTTCATGAATAGGGTCTTAAAACCCTATCTTGGCATGTTAGTGGTGGTATCTAGTGATAAAGTATTAATTTGTTTGGAGCTTATGAATCATTTGAGCATAGTGTTACAAGTCTTGAAGGATGACAGAATGGACATTGTCTCCCAAGGAAGAGATGGTGGTTTATGGTACCAAGTAGGCTAGGTATGTTTTAGGTTGACAATTGAGTTTAGGATTGTGAGTCTGTATAGATTATAGAGGGAGGTTGGTAAGGTTGCATAAGTATGGGAATTGCCTATGGGTAGGGGTATGGTTTGTACCGTTCTTCATGCTTCTAGGTGAGGGGGAATGTGTTGGTGACTCTAGTGCTATAGAACTCTTTGATATTGTGGGTGATGTGGAGGATAAGTTAGCTTAGGATAAAATCCTGGTGGAGGTATTGGATGGAAGGGTGGAAAAGTTGATTGATGAGGATGTGGTGTTCGTCAAGGCCCATTTGGAAGAGTCATCTATTTGCATATATTTCTCGGGAAGCCGGTACGAGCATAGAGAAGCAATATCTATATCTCTTTCATTCTATTCAAGCTTATGATGGCATGTCAAGTCCTTTTTATGATTCTAAGTCTCAAGTTTCGGCCCTTAAGTCATTGTATGCATTCATATTCATGTTGATAAGGTTATGAGAATTTTGATGTGCAAGTTGAAATTTTCTTGAAAATCAGTTTATGTGCATTGTTGCATTCATGTTTGGGCTGAAGTCTTCATGACTACTTTCCTTGTGTACGTTGCTTTGTCATTCGGGGACGAATGATTCCAAGGGGGAGATATTGTGACACCCCGTAACTCTATGTTCTTATGTATCCATGTTTGAAGCCTCATCTTGTTAGGTTGGGGGTGTATTAGGTTCATGGGAGACTCCTAGTACCTAAAAGACTTACCTAAGAGTTAAGTTTTAAGTGATGGTTCATGCATAAGTCAAATTTAAATGAGCATGAATTTTAGCACACTTATAAATGGGTGTCCCACGACATTTCAAATGAAATCCCTTTGAGTTAGCTTTGCAATGCACTTGGTTTCACCTCATTCCGAAGTCAGATGAGGGAATTATGATCATTTTCGTAAGACCCTCCCATGCAGTGATGTCACACGGGCACCTATACAGGAAGTGGTGTCTTGTACGAGTCTGTGAGGTGTCTTGAGTTGGAAAAGGCCATTTTTGGCCTAAGACATGGGGCACGACCAGTGTCACGGGCTGTGTGGCTTTCCACTGGCCGTGTGAATGGTTGTGGGGTGAGTACAAGAGAGGAATAGTGGGTGTTTGGGGGAATTTTTTTGCTAAGTGTTGTGCCATGCCCCCTCACCATGACCCGTGGCATGAGGAAAAACCCATGGATCTTATCTTGGAGCCTAGGCAACATTTTCCATCACCAAGTTTGGTGCCACGAGCCTCCACATGGGTCGTGAGGCTCCACACAACCCGTGGAGGCCTCCGTGGTCATGACGATATGTCTTTTTCCAATCGATTTCCAACTTCAATTTTGACTAAGTACCTTGTCACGGGCACCCTACATGACCTGTGGGACCTTCCGTGGGGCAACATTTTGCAAAATTTTCCATCTGTTCACTTATGGCGTCTTCGTAAATTATAATTACTCTAATGACCTTTTTATACTTACAATGCTATCTTAACCTCCCCAAAAGACCTAAACCCTATTCCAAAGGATCAAAACTCATTACTCTCATCTCAAATACACTCTCAAATCCTCTCAAGAGCCTCCATCTAGCCCCTATTCAATTTCAAGGAAACCCAAGAACAAGATTGGATTCCAAGATCATTTCCAAGCCTCCATTCTTCCCAGTCTCAATTCCAAGCAACTCTATACCTAAGGTGTGTGGGTTTTAACTAGTTGTTCTTTCCACTCATGGTGCCCTAGCCTCATTTTTACTCAATTTTCATGATTAAAAGTTTATTTTACAATTGGGTTTTCTAGTATGAGCATGTCGATGAACTATATTAAAGCCATGTAAAGTTGAGACTGTTCTGCTAGGTTTTGAGTTATAAATCTTGGATCTATTATAAGATTTGATGACTGGTTTAATGTAATTACTTGAGGGTGTTGCATGTTATTGATTAATAGTTTTACAATGGATTTACTTGCATGATTTCATCTCTAAATTGCATGGTCTTATACTACCATTTCACACCAGCCAAGTGTTTGATAAAATGTCCGATTATGGTTTATTGAGGAATCGAAGGTCCAATGCATGTGTTATGAGCTAAATGATGTTATGATGATTATATGATGTTAAAATGATGATTGAAGTGTAATGGATTGCTGAGGTAGTTCTATGAAATGCTTAATCCTAAAAGGGACGAGCTCACGTAAGGAAGGCCATTTAATCCAAAAAG
Organism: Solanum medicagineum; assembly: GCA_026153255.1. Lineage (NCBI taxonomy): Eukaryota > Viridiplantae > Streptophyta > Magnoliopsida > Solanales > Solanaceae > Solanum > Solanum medicagineum. The sequence continues at coordinate 9,345 of JAPFFP010042422.1, read as the reverse complement.
GGATAGGCTCCCATAAGGAAGGCACTTAATACTAAAAGGGATGGGCTCCCATAAGGAGGTCCACTTAATCCGAAAAGGGACGGGCTCCTATAAGGAAGGTAACTTAATCCGAAAGGGGATGGGCTCTCATAAGGAAGGCGGCTCTAAAAGGTCTTATGTTATGTCGGTTGAGTCTTCTTTACACACTTATATTATGATCTGTGTAAGATGAATAATTTACAAAGCATGATTTACTTAAGCATTGATCATACATTTCATATTGCTATTGTGTTATCTATTGCTTATCATTATACATTTTGATTATGATGCCTATCTCTTTTTGTATTGCATCCAACATACTTAATGCGTTCAAATTTACTAATGGATACTCTATGCTTACATGATGTTACCATGTAGGAGCCGGAGCACCGTTTGATCATCCCCTTCTTTCACGTGGCTAGTACGACTTCGCTTACGCTTGTTGGTGAGTCCTCCATTCACAAGATGTTACTTATGATTTCTTCCTATGAATTAAGACTTTCTCTCATTTGATGATGTTTGAACTATGAGGGTGAGCCCAGTTATATGTCTTGGCCCTCTCTCTTATCTATGTAATAGAGATGTCATTGGTCAAAGCTATGTATTTATGCTATGAGTTGATTCTATTATCTCTTGATCCTATGATATGATAAGTTCTCCCTTAGCCGCTTTACCTTATTTTCGTTCTTCAAATGTCTTTTACTTGCTTCCGCGACCAAGGATGTGTAATGATATGCTACAAGGCTTGTTTAGGGTCCCTTCAGGTTCCCTATTCGTCGGTTATGTCTAAGACCTAGGCTTGGGTCGTGACAGGATTGTTGATTGTTATTCTATTTCATAACTTGATCCTTGGAAATAATATTTTGATAGCAGTTTTATTTATCTATTTGATGTATTTTCTTGAGCATTCTTTTGTTGTATAGTATGATGTGACAATGAAGTCAGGTGGTTCTCTTAGGGAATCAATAATGGTTCTTTAAGTGTCAGCCACACTAAGGGTATCCTCCCTCGGAGTGACAAACTTGGTATCAGAGCCTAAAGCTTAAGTGTCTCGAGGAGTCTGTGAAGCCGTGTCTAGTTAATTCTTGTTTATGGGTGTGTTCTGCACCACACTTCATAAATTCTGATTTTGTATGATAAAGTTAACTTTATAAAGCTCCTAACTCATGCTTACACGTTTGTAGATCATGACTCTAAGCGTATTGTCACCCAAAGAAATATCCCAATTGGTAATCCTGAGAATCCCACTTCAGAGGTGCCTCCCCAAATAGAGGCGCCTCTCCAAATAATGGTGAGGGGTCAAGGTCAACCTTACTGAAATTCTACAGGCACCCATTGCTCCTCATGCGCCTACTATAGAGGTTGATTTAGAGGAGCTATTACCATGCTCAACTAGTTGGTAGCTACCCAAAGTGGGAATCAGAGTTCATAGGTTCCTAATTCTAGCACCCAACAGCTGACTGCTGCTACCAGACTTAGACATTTCTTGAAGATAAACCCACCAGCCTCTATAGGGTAGAAGGTTGAGGAGGACCCTTGGAACTTTATTGATGAGATGTGGAAGGTGTGAAAGCTATGCATATGATTAAGATTTAGAAAGTTGATCTTGCTTCCTATCAGCTTAAGGATGTGGCAAATATGTTGTATGATTAGTAAGAAGCTAGTCGGGGTGAGGATGCCAAGCTTGCTGAGTGGAATGAAATTTAGAGTGCTTTCCTTAGTCACTTCTTTCCCGAGGAGTAGAAGGAGGCGAAGATTGAAGATTTAATGAACTTGAAATAGCAGGGTGCTGATTAGAGTATAGCCTCAAGTTCATCCAGTTATCCAGGTATGCTCCGGAGATGGTCCAACATGAGGGCAAGGATGAGAAAGTTCATATCTGGCTTGGGTAACCATGTGAAGAAGGAGTGTAAAGCGACAATGTTGATTCCTGGCATGGACATCTCTAGGCTCATGGTTTTTTCCCAATATCTTACCAAGAGACAAAGAGGAGCATCTGAGCAAGAAGGCCAAGTTAGTAGGGCTTGAGCCTAGCAAGTCCTAGAAAGTAAGGCAAACCAATCCTACTAGTAGAAGAGATCTGTTATTTATGCACCATTCTCATCACTCCATAGCATAGGGTCCTCGATCTTAGGCTAGTGTGAACCTTAGTCCAAATAGGAAGCCACCTTCTGGGAAATGTGGTAGGATGCATTTGGGAGAGTGTAAAGAGAGAGGTAATGGTTGTTTCAAGTATGGCCATATGGGTAACTTCTAGAGGGAGTGTCCAATATGGGGACAACAAGGCCCAGTCCTCTACTACATCACCACCAGCCAAAGGTGATCAGAAAGGTGTTGCACCAGGGATAGGCGGTGGAATAAACTGTCTGTATGCAATGGGGAATGGACATGACCAAGAGGCTATACCATATATTTTGATGGGTATGTTTTGAGTCCTTACCTTTAATTGTATGCTTTTTTTTTAATTTAGGTGCAACTCTGTCCTTCGTGACACCATATGTGGCTAGTAGATTTGAGATTCCTTTTGAGTGCTTGCTAGATCCATTTTCTATTTCTACTCCTACTGGTGAGTCCATTCTAGCTGAAACATTGTGTAGGGGTTGTACTAAGTCTAACTATCATAAATACTTTGGAAGACTTAATGAAGTTAGAGATGATTGATTTTGATGTAATCATTAGCATGGACTGGCTTCAAGCCTGTTATTCCTCTGTCAATTGTAGAACTTGGACAGTCAAATTCAATTTCGAAATGAGCCTGTTATAAAATGTAAAGGTAATTTTGTAGTGCCTAAGATAAGTTTATTTCATACCTTAAGGCAAGAAATCTAATCTCTAAGGGATGTATCTATCACCTCATACGAGTTAAGTCTGATGATATTGAGCCCTTTACCCTTGAATTCGTCCCGGATGTAAATGAGTTTCCTAAAGTGTTTCTTGAGGATTTGCCTGGAGTCCCTCCTCACAGGAAGATTGACTTCAGAATTGATGTTGTTCCTAACACCAAACCTATCTCTATTTTGCTGTATAGAATAGCACCCACTGAGTTGAAAGAGTTGAAAGGGTAATTGAAAGATTTGCTAGAGAAGGGATTTACAAGGCCGAGTGTTTCTCCATAAGGTGCTTCGATTCTATCCATGAAAAAGAAGAATGGATCACTCGGGATGTGTATTGACTATCGCCAATTAAATAAGGTGAATTCAACAATAAGTAACCCCTCCTAAGGATAGATAACTTCTTTGACCAACTTGGGTGCTACTGTTTTCTCTAAGATAGACCTGAGATTAGGCTATCACCAGTTTAAAGTAAAAGATAGTGACATCCACAAATATGGATTTTTCGAACCTAGTATGGTCACTTCAAGCTTTTGGTAATGTCCTTTGTATTAACAAACGCACCTACAACCTTTATGAACTTGATGAATAGAGTATTCATGCAGTACCTTGATATGTTCATGATTGCGTTTATCAATGATATTTTGGTGTATTCTAGATAAGAGGAGGAGCATGCTAATCACCTTAGAATTGCTTTCCAGATGCTTAAGGATAATGACTTGTATGTGAAGTTTTCAAAGTATGAGTGTTGGCTCAAATCGATAACACTCCTAGACTATATAGTTTCGGGTGATGGCATTCTAGTATATACTCAAAAGATTGAGGTGGTTAAGAACTGACCTGGACTAACCTCTCTGACTGATATAAGAAGTTTTTTCGTTTGTCTTGTTAGTATTGCAGATTTTGTGGATGGGTTCTCTTTCATATCTTACTAAACCTACTTAGAAGAAGGTCATGATTTTAATGTTTCGACGAGTGTGAGAGGAGTTTTCCAGAGTTGAAAACAAGGTTGACCAGTTCCCTAGTGTTAACCTTGCATGAAGGAATGAATAGATTTGTCATTTATTGCGATGGGATTGGGATATCTATTGATGCAGAAATTAATGTGTATGAGAGGAATTACCCCACACAAAACCTGGTCTATAAGAGGAATTACCCCACGCATGACTTGGATTTACAGCAGTGGTGTTTACTTTCAAGCTATGGTGCCACTACTTATATGGAACCTATGTTGATATATTCATAGACCATAAGAGCCTGCAATATGTATTCTCCCAGATGGAGCTTAATTTCTAGCAGACGAGATGGCGTGAGTTACTCAAAGACTATGACATAAGCATTTTTTATTATTCAGGTAAAGCTAATGTGGTTGTTGATGCTATTAGCAGGTTGTCAGTAGAAACTACTGCTCATGTAGATAAGGAGAATAAAGAGTTGGTTTAAGAGGTTCACAGATTGGCACGATTGAGGGTTCAACTAGATAAATTAGGTGAAGGTGGTGTTCTTTTGCATAATGTGTCTATATCGTCTCTCATACTGGAGGTGAAGGAGAAGCAAGACCACCTTATCTTATGACAATTGAAGGCAGACGTGCATAAGGGGGAGATGGAGTATTGAGATATCAAGGAGTTTGTGTATTCCATATGTTGGTGGTATTTGAGAAAAGATTATGGAATGAGCCCATAATTATAGATTTTCTATCCATCTAGGCACAACTAAGATATACCATTACTTGAGAGAAGTTTACTAGTGGAGTGCAAAGAAAAGAGACACTATCGAGTTTGTTTCTAAATACCCGAATTACCAACAAGTCAAAGTTGAGCATCAAAAGCCGTGTGGAGTAGTGGGAGATGGTTAACATAGACTTCGTCACTGGCTTACTGAGGTCCCATAGACAGCATAATTTGATTTGGGTAATAGTTGATCAGATGACAAAATCTATACAATTTTTGACATCAAAGGCCACTGACTGCAGAGGATTATGCCTGATTATACATAAAATAGATTGTTAGGTTGCATGGTGTTCCCTTATCCATCATCTTAGATATAGAAGCCCTATTCACTGCTTAGTTCATAAGATCTTTCTAGAAAGGTTTGGGTTCAAAGGTGAAGCCTAATAGTGATTTCCATTCACAGACTGATGGCCAGGTAGAGCTCAAAATTCAAACTTTGGAGGATATGCACGAGGTTGCGTCATTGACTTCAAGGGTAATTAGGATGTTTGAGTGGAGTTTATAAGTTCAATCTACCACCAGAGTTAACGGCCATTCACCAGTCTTCAATATTTCCATGCTTAAGAAGGGTTTGGGAGATCCACAGTTGGTTATGCCTATTAAGAGTATTGAAGTAGAGGAAAACTTTAGTTATAAGAAGATTCCTATCCAAATCCTCGATCGTCAGGTTCGCAAGTTGAGAACCAAAGAGATTGCATCTGTCAAGGTGTTATGGAAAAATCATTTTGTAGAAGAAGCTACTTGGGAACCTGAAGAGCATATGAAGGCTAAGTATCCTTATTTATTCCTGCATATTGATGATGAGAGAGTTGATGGTAACGGTTCCTTTCTATCCCTTGAGTTCCTTTCTATTTCCAGTTTGAGTGACGATAGAGTCCTAGCGTCCAATTGATGACTAGTTTGATTTGTTGGCTAATTATTTTCTTAACTGCGTATTTTGATTGATTGCATGAGTGATTGTGGCCTATTTGATTGTTGTTGTCCTAGATATGATTCATGCCTTGACTAGGTTTGTAGATTGCTCTTCATTTAAGGATGAATGATCTTAAGAGGGAGATAATGTAACAACCCCTAATTTATCCCAAAGAAAACTGAGAAAAATGATTTAGAAAAATGAGTGGAAGAAAACCAAATCCTCGATCGTCAGGTTCGCAAGTTGAGAACCAAAGAGATTGCATTTGTCAAGGTGTTGCGGAAAAATCATTTTGTAGAAGAAGCAACTTGGGAACCTGAAGAGCATATGAAGGCCAAGTATCCTTATTTATTCCTGCCTACTGACGATGAGAGAGTTGATGGTAACGGTTCCTTTCTATACCTTGAGTTCCTTTCTATTTCCAGTTTGAGTGACGATAGAGTCCTAGCGTCCAATTGATGACTAGTTTGATTTGTTGTCTGATTATTTTCTTAACTGCGTATTTTGATTGATTGCATGAGTGACTATGGCCTATTTGATTTTTGGAGTCCTAGATATGATTCATGCCTTGACTAGGTTTGTAGATTGCTCTTCATTTGAGGATGAATGATCTTAAGGGGGAGATAATGTAACAACCCCTAATTTATCCCAAAGAAAACTAAGAAAAATGATTTAGAAAAGTGAGTGGAAGAAAACCAGGAAGGCCACCTATGGTCCGTAGAGTGATCTACGACCCATAAATGAGGCCTCATACCCTAATGTTGAATTCTAAGTGAGTTAATTCCTCTTCCATTGAGTTAGATATATTTATGCACTGAGATTATTATTTTATCTCTTATATTATTGGAGTTGTCATTCATGGATACTTTCTCATGAACCCTAATGAAGTTGATTATCATGATTTTTCTATACATTATTTTGTGATGAGATTGATGGTTTTCATGCATTAAACAAAGTATTATTTTAAATCAAGGTTTTGCATGTTGAGAGTGAAGATGATGGCATTTCTATACATCGATGAAAGAGTAACTTAAACTAATGTTACATATGTATTTTATTGAGTCCAAAGGATTACATTTTGAGGAACATGTTTTGATGAGATGATGGATGTTTTAATGAGTTTTTGATTAAAATAAGCATCAAGTTTGAATGATCTTTTCAGAAAATATTTGATGATGATGATGATGTCTTGAGATCAGTTTGATATATAAATTAAAGTCCAATAAGACTTGATGAAATGTTAGTGAGCAATCTACTCATTGATAAATTTGAGAACATTTTTGAGAGTAGTATTGAGCACCAATTTAGTTAAGAGAGTTTAAATAAATCAAATCCTATAAACTATGCTGCCAACATAGGATTAATAGGGGTTATACCTCTGAAGTCCCTTTAAAGGGTATTATTGGATCCATTGATGGGATGTCCTTTGCCCTGGCAAGGTATTCGATGGATGTCGTAATGACATCACTTCATTGTATCATCACTCGCTCATATGTTGATAGTCGTTAGATAAGAGAAAATCCCACTTAGTGATTGGTTTATTTTAGTGTGAGTTGCATATTATTGAGTTTATTTTCAAAGTATAACTTTACTCTTAAACTTGCATGTTTTATTGAGTCGAGTTGAGTTTAATCTCCTGAAATGAGTTGATTGTTGAGTTGAGTATCTTTGATAATGTCCTTTTCTTTTCAGATATTTTATATACTCATATATCCACATACTGACGTCCATTTGGACTGCACCATCTTATGATACAGAGACAAGTATTAAAGGTCATCAAAAGGTGCTTCGTTGAGGAACTTATCACATCTAGTTAATTGGTGAGACCTCCCCTAAGTTTGGGGGATACCCCACTTATCTTTCTAGCTTTTGAGTTTAGCATTTTTATTTTTGATTCGAGGTAACCATGAACCTGTCATTGGCACCATCTAGATGCTTAATGGTAGAGGCTTCATAGATGCTGAAAGATTAGAGTTGATGTTTCATTTGAAGACTTTTACTTTTCAAACTATTTTCACAATATTGAATTGATGTGGATTGTCAATTTTAATCATTATTTTACTTCCTTAAATTGATGAGCCCACTAGAATGTTTCACGTGCATAAACTGAGTCTTTTGCTGTTGATGAATGCGTGATTGAGCCAAGTGGTTCGCTTAGATACCAGCAATGATTCCTGAATGCTGGCCATACCAAGGGTACCTTCCCAGGGCGTGACAAAAAATTTGAGATGAATTTTTGTATTTGTGAACAAATTGTTGATCATTATTATAATTTACTATGGATGTCTTAGAAAAATAAAAAGCTTTAGAAGCTTCTTGCATGTCGTGATTGGAAAAATAGAAGGGAGTTATCGATTTAAAAATGGCCAATAAAAAATACAAAAAATAATTTATTATTGTTGAGCATTGCTTGCAATTTGACTAGAACTAAGGACCTGAACGGAATGCAATTTCAAAGATCTCATGCGGTTATCTAAATAATGAAGAAGCGCTATCAAACGAGATCAAGTGAAGTAAGTCAACACGGAACCAGCTAAGTAGAAATTGTATTGCATGCGTTGAAGTTTCAAACGTAGAATGCTTATTAGATCTTATTCCTTCAGATGCAAGCTGAATTCACTCTGTGATGGACAGATGAAGCACAAATAAACAATATTGATTCTTGGCATTGAACTTTTAGAGTAGGGCCTCCAACATGTTGATTCGAGAAATATTGCTATTATGATTTTTCCTTTAGTGTTTTTACAAGTGTTAGAATTTGATCTTATCTACTATGGTCAACGGCAACGTGAGATCTGTCATCATCTCTCAAAAGGAGTTGTGGACAAGAGAGAAGTTGAAGGGTTGAGTTGAGTTGTGGACAACTCTTTCAGAAACATGAATTTATTTAACTCATAATGAGCTTGTTCAATAACCCTATGAGCTAATTTATTTAACTCTTAGTTTATGCTTAGCAGGCACTATCGAGCAAGGTTTGTTTTAGGAGTCATTACTGAGATAAATCAATGTCAATCAAAGTGTTGTGTAGATGGAGTAGGGACGTACATCACACAGTTGGGAATCCTAGGGACGTACATCACACAGACAAGAAGCCTTTTTCTTTTGTATCCCATTTTTATGCCTTTATTGATGATATCCATCACTTTGAGTTGAGGTCTATCAAGAACCGCCTCCCTAGCTATGTAGTAGAAGTAAGATCAGTGTACACTAGATCTATTCTCCTCAATGGTGGAGCCAAACATTTTACAAAGAGTGTGCAAATTTAAAAAAGTAACTAATAAAACAACGTCAATTATTTTTTTCCACCAAATACAAAACATCGAAAAAATATTTCTCAACTTACAGGATAAATTGTATAAATTTTATAATGAATGGGTCAAGATTTCTATTGAATGCATATCGCAAATTTTTTTCTTTACCAAAAAATACCAATTTATAAATTTTTACTTAAATCTAAAGTTATTTTAGATCTTCAATTTTTCTACTTTTTAATTTTAATATGTTAAATTTCTTGTGTTTTGATAGAAAATGTGTGAGAATTCTAATCAAAGATTTCAAATCTTGACTAGTTCTCGTGATTTTGCTAGAAAATATGGTAAAGTTAATTTGTTAATAAATTTTCTCGATCTAGAGCTCTTAATAACTTACTTAGGAGGAAATGAAACAACAACAACAACATACCCAGTGAAATTCCACAAGTGGGGTCTGGGAAGGGTAGAATGTACACAGACCTTACCACTACCTCATAGAAGTAGAGAGGTTGTTTCCTGTGAACCCTCATCTCAAAACCCATAAGCAGAAAGAACTAGATAAGACGGAAAGGAAAGGGAAAGGAACAGAATGATCGACT
>JAPFFP010042421.1:0-14136 GCA_026153255.1 Solanum medicagineum | reverse complement strand
GAGAGAGTGTAATACTTAAATAACATAGATGAGTAAAAGCTCAAACGTAAAACATAACCTGTCCAACAAACAACTCTAAATACATAGATAGAGCGGGGGTCAAGACAAGGTAACTGGGCTCACCGTCATAGTAAATAGAACATAAGATAGTCTCACAATACATAGATAAGAGGAAAAAATAAACCAAAGTCCTTGAATAGAGGACTCACCAATAAGCTTGGGATATCACCATCAAGCCACGTGGAGGAGGAGGATGATCATCTTGGGCACTGGCTCCTACATGGTGATATCATGTAGGCAAGAGTATGCGTTAGTAGGTTTGAATGTACTAAGTATGTTAGATGCAAAGAAACAAGAGACAAGCTCCATAATCAACATGCATAACAATAGGCAATAGGCATAATATAGCAATATGTCATGTATGATCAATGCATAAGTAATACATGCTTAGGTAATCCATGCTCATATAGAATATCATATGTGTAGAACAGACCAAGCTAGATTTCCAAAGTATGAACCCCTTTGTAGTTTAGTGATGTTGCCAGCCCATCACTTAGGTGGATGAGTACTAACCCTCATCTAGGTTGGTGATAATGCCGCCCCATAACCGAGGTGGATGAGTACTAAACCTCATCTAGGTTGATGAGTACTAACCCCCATCTAGGTTAGTGATGATGCTGCCCTATCACTAGGTGGAGCAGTACAAACCCTTCACTAGGTTATCCGGGTGCTAGACCCCTCAGATTGGGCATGGTCAAGTTCTACACTTTATATAAAATTCACCATATGCTCTAGTGCAACACTTCATATGGGAATAATCATATGCATGAGCTCATTTCATCATCATTCATATCATATGTCATGCTTTGGACATTCAATTCCTCAAGAAACCATAACCGAAATTATATCAAACACCTTGAGGGTGTGTAATGGGGGTAAAAGACCATGCAATTTAGAGATGCAATCATGAAAGAAAATCTGTAGTAAAACCATCAATCAACACCTTGCAACACCCCCAAGACATTCGTATCAAAACCCCTCATCAAATCCAACATTAGGTCCAAGATTTAGAGCTCAAAGCATGCTAAAACAACCATACTTTCATGAACTAAAATCATTGCGCAGTGAATTCCTCAATGTACAAGACCCACATGTAAAAGCAACTTTAAATGATGCAATATTAATAAAAAAGGTTTTAGGCACCATGGGTGGAAGGGCCCAATAATTCAACACCATATACCTTATCTTTGGAGAAGTTCTTGGTGAAGGTTAAAGATGGAGGCTTGAAGCTTGAAGAGGATCCTAAACTTTGGATGAGGGTTTTGGGTCTTGAATTTGGGAATGAAAACAAGGCTAAGTGTTTTAGTGTGTGTTGGGAAATGTTTTGGGGAATATGAGGGTGAAATTTGGCTAAGTATAGGTAAAAATAGGCTTGAAAAAACTTAGGCCCAACACTTAGAAAAATCTGGACGGACTAAGAAAGATAGTGCAGGAAATACACATCTCCACGTCGTGGAGAGGACGCGGAGGCTCTTTGGAAATCGCACCAAGTGAAATTTCATAATTCGATTCCTTTGCTTTAAAATCTAGGTTAGACCTTGTCACCCTAATTTTGACCCTTGAAGAAGAATATGATGTTGGATTTTCGAAATAACCAACGAATTTTTAGATATATGAAAAGATTCCTGGCACTTCTGAGGCATGTTTTTATGCACTTTTTGGGGTCATTTCATTAAAGCAACACTATTAATCACTATGAGGTCCTCTTTTACGAGTCATAGTGAGGACTATGACCCGTATTTTCTAGGCTTGTATGGCTGAGCTTCAATTTCTCAAATTTTGATTTTGGAAGCTGTTAATCACTACAGTCATCCCCTACGACTCGTAGTTTGGGCAACGACTCATACTGGGTCTCGCCGGTGCTTATGTTTAGCAAAATATGCTACTTTTCCCCAAGATTATGCCAAGCTATATTTTCCGCAAAAACAAACACAAAACACATAAAAATCATAAAAAGTCGCATTGAGAACATACAAATTCCATGTTTTAGGCACCAAATGTGTTGTATTTTGATAGCACATCAACACCTTCAACTTAGAATTGTTGCTTGTCCTTAAGCGACGACTCAATCTAGATAGATAATGAACAATACATAGTAACCATCCTCTTGGCATGTACTTTAGTCAATTTCAACTCAGGTACCCAAACTAGAAATTTCAAAACATGGTCATCTATCTATCAAGCAAAAAAAGGCACATTGATGCATTTGATAATCCTACTATGACAAGTTAAAGAATATCAGTAATCCTCAATCACTAAACAAGTCATATGCTAACCATGTAGTAAAAATTCCCTCACAGAAAAGATGTCCCCCCTCTTTCACACAATAAGCAATCAAAGTAGATTGAGGGACTGTGCAAGCATACTTACTCTCACAACTGAAATTCATGCATGATGATGAATACCATAGGCTTGCCCTTATATTCACAACCCAGACTGTTGACTAGTTGGATCAGGATCACTTTAGGACTTCATAGGCTTGTAAAGTAGGGTCATGAGAGCTTATTATGGCATTTTGGGCAATTAGTGACTAAAGCCCAACCTTGAACTATGCTTTTCAGCACTTTCACCTCAACAACTCAACCATTTCCACTTTGTTCTCCCTTATTCTTCATTTTCAAGCTTTTTCGAGTACTTTCTTTCATTTTCTCAGCTTGTGCCTTATTTTTGAACTCATTTTGCTATTCTTCTCATTCTAAGGAATCTTTTCTTCTTTTTCTTTGACCCAGTATATGAATTTACGTTCTTTCTTTCATTTCCACTTGCTCACCTCATATTTGCAACTATACCATAACATCAGCCACCCTCAACTTAGGCTTTTAGCCTGAGGTGAAGTACACAATATCCATTCCCTAAACCAGGGCCAATTTTTGTAGCCACCCTCAACTTAGGCTTTTTGCCTCAATCAAGGTTCACAATATTCAGGGATAGACTAGGGCCAATATCAAGGTAGTTCACAACACAAGGTTAGGCTAGCTAGGTATCAAGAAGGAAAAAGTGCATGTAAGGCTCAAACATTTGGAACAAGGGATAAAATTTTTCATTTGGTAGGTCATTTAGGCAAAAGTGGACTAGTTTAAAGAACAATGACCTAAGATCCTTTCCTAATCAACATAATCTCCAGCCCAACTCAGAATAACAAGGCAAGTTCTGAATCAGTACACAATGCATGAACATAAAAAATTAGCTCACACACACATGGCATTGCATACATAGCCAACATAGACTCACCGATGCTTCAAGAATCAACTTGCCTTTACTTAATCAGAACAATCATTGCCAAATCAATCAGACATGCAAGATCGCAAGAATAACCAACAATATAAACATTTTATGGGTACCAATTTTTAAAATATTCAATGAAACTATTCAAAAGTATATACGTGCCAAAAGTCTCAATCACCATATATCCACAAATTATCCAAAGCACATAAAACATGCCGGTTCAACATAAAAAATAAAATCATCTACAAGGAAAAAGAAACACGACAAGAAAATCTTTGGATATCAAAACTAGGATAGTTATGGATTAAAGGCTACTCAGACTTCACCCCTATCCATAATTACCCATACCCCACAAAAATAAAAGTACTTTGACCTCAAAGTATATAAAAAAACTAAATAAAAACAAATGATCCAAAATAGTAATAAGAACAAAGTATCCAAAAACAGTAGTAAGAACGGGGGTCAAAACATCAAACATCAATATGGTGCAATGGCACCGTCATCAGTGTGATCATTAGTGGCTTCCTCCTTCGGAGTAGTCTGGGCTGCAGCTGAGCTAGATGTACCTTCTCTGTGCAATCTCTCAAGCAACAAAGCCTTCCTTTGCTCCTCCACCACTATCAACTCTCTCACTACAAGATCATTGATAGCCTCCTTTAGCTTCTCCTGCTTCTCCTCTGTCGTATGTGTGCTATCTCTGAATCTATCTGCTCTATTGGCCTTTTCCTGGGAGCATGTGGTCGATCCTCGACATCCAATAGATCAATCAGGTCTTTACCCATTGGTGCCCTACTCTGGAGCTGTAATTAGGACTGATAGTGAAGCAACCAAGTCGGCCTTGAACTTGGCCAACTCTTGCCGGAAGGTAGACATATCTACAGGTCGAGCCCCATGAAGCCTCTTCTAAACTCTTGCCTCAGAAACATCAACCCGAGCATCCACTACCGCAATCCTCTGGTCCATAACTAAATGAGTGAATGCCTTGGACCTCTCATCTGAAGCCTGGACTGTCTGGTGAACCCACATCTTGATCTACTCCATCAACCTAGATAGCTGGACCTCTATCCTAGATAACCTGCGACCCAAGGCCTGAAATACAATAGTAGACATAATAAGAAAGTCTATAGAAGGAACTTGAGACATAGACGGCTCTAGTATAGGTGTCGTAGTGGAGGGACCCGTCTCAGTATCAACTGTTGTGGGCTGCTCTAGTGCAGCTAGAGTGGACGTAGTGGAAGTTGGAGTCGAACCCTCTGTAGCTAGCTCAAGAGGAAATGGCTCAAGAATGGAAAGATGTACTACTCGCTGGAGGGCTATCAGATTCTCATCAGCCTTGATCGGGCTGGAATCAATGGTGTGAAGGGCTTAGACATCTGGATCAAGATGGAAAGAGATGCGCATCCAGACTTCCATCAATAGCTTATGGATCAAGATAGGAAAGGGCATAGATGTATTCCTCCGAAGTGTGGACTCATGAATCTACTCAGCCATCACACGAGCCCAATCAATATTATTGCTAGCTAAGATGCTGGCTAGTAGGACCGCTCACTCCAAAGTGATAACATTATGTGGGTCGGATGTGAGATCGGATGATGGACCACCAAAATTTTGCAGGGAAGGAGAGACGAGACTTCACGATAGGCTCGGTTTGTGTGGTGACCCATGTAGGTTCGAGGTCACTATCTGATATTTGATTGGCTACCCATCTCGGTCCTTAGGTCCACATTCTTCCCAATCACAACCTTTCTCATCTTGTGAATCCGGCTATCATACTTGGTTGTGGATTAGGGTGCTCTGTTAGTAGGCCCAAACTGTACTCTGCGGATGGTCTCCTCTGAAATGTTCACCCGCTTGCATCGGACTAGGACCTCTCACAACCAGGGCCTATCAGTAGCGTTATGCCCCTTAGGAAGATATCTGAGAATGGTGGCTGCATATCCTGCATAGAACTCTTGGACTAGAAGCGGGGCGTACTTGCCTAGCTTCTTTGTCAGCCACCAGAGACAATGCCTATCTATCTCGGCCCCCAACTTAGGAACATGGTTTAGCCCAGAATCAACTAATTGGGTCTCCTCATAGAATAGCCTCATGGACTTCCCCTGGCCCTTAGGCTCCAACCTCTGCCGATAGATAGCCTCCATACCCATGTCTCCCCATCAGTGATGCTGAGGATCATTAACAAAAATGGATGGGTCGACTGAGGACTGAGGTTCTCCTTCGTCCTAAGGAATCTCATCGAACTTGGACCAATCCATACTTCCCCCCATATTAGACTGGGAGGTACTCTCAACTTCCATTGTGGTTTGTGTAGTCTGAGCTCTAGTTCGAGGGCTCTAAGCGTTAGGGTCAATCCGGACATTACACTCTTCAGTTGAGCCTACAGAGTGTTCATCGTCTATGTCTTGGTCCCTCAGTCTCCAGTTGAAGGTTTAAACCGCTGCATTTCTATTTTTCAGAGCCATTGGACCTGAAATATTCATCCCAAACCAACAATTATCCCCAAGATACATGAAGAAATAACAGAAACAGATAAAAGATCAGAAACAAACAACAACAAAAGAAAAAACTTAATAATATCAACATTGAACTACCTGCAAGTTGTAAGTACGAGGCTCAGTTATTACTCATTGTGAAGACTACGACTCGTACTATGTCCTGGTAGCCCACAGATGCCTAGCAACAGTTTATACTAAACTCCAATATGGGGATCAGCTATGACTATCTAGTCGTGACTACAGGCGTAGACTAGGCTCGTATCGGTTTTCAGTATTCAAAATAAGTCACAAGGAAAGTGCACGAGACCCCACTACAGTTTGTAGTGGACACTATGACCCGTAGATAGGTTTCCTATGGTGAATGTTAAGAAACCTTGGGTCACTGTTATCCCTTACGAGGGGCAACTACGACCCGTAGGTCCTCCTACGGGTCTTAGGAGGCCCTCATAGAAGGGGACATTAGGTACCTAAGGTGCTTGTACCTCACAAAACAAACCACAAAATTCATTCAAAACACAAATATAAACCACATCGAATCAAGATTTCATCAACATATTTGGCATAAAAACAAATACATTACCCAAGCATGATATTCCAACCAAGAATCAAACCCAAAATTCTTCCCCATAATTAAACAATCAAATATTAATTACCCAACAGATTCAAGAATCCAAAAATGGTCAATCCCAGGATATATCACAAAATCACATGCAGTAAACATAAGTTTTGATGGGATTGGATCTACAACATATACATAATCACTCAAACCACCATTTTTCAATATGATAGACATACCAAGGACACAAATTTCATACCACCATGACTTAATCAATTAACAAACCATCACATAATCATTCAGAACATGTAATCAACAATACATGGCAAAATATGATCATCACAACCAAGCAACAATGGTAATTTCACAATTTGGGTCAATCTTAGAGAATTCTAATTGACCAAATCCTAGTTCTCATTCATATGCACACATTTTCCCACGAATATTCTTAATATGAATTTCAATCACACAATCATTCAAGAAGTTCAAAAGACACCATAGTTTGTTTGTGAAATTTAACCAAGGAACATACCTCAATAGAAAATGATGATCAAATGAACAAAATGAGAAGAAAAGGAGGCCAAAACCCAAGCTTTCGAAGGCTCGCCGAAAAACTCACTGGAAAACAGTGTTGGTTATGCTGTGTAAATGATCAGAATAGTGGGGAAAGTATTTGGGAATAATTTGGGAGAGTATTAGGGTTTAAAATGGGGGATTTAAGGTTCCAAATGAGTTTTGACCTACTAAATAACCCTACCGGGCCAACTTTTAAAATCACAGAGTTGGGTGTACAAGACCCCGAATACGGGTCATAGGCCTTACTACGACCCGTAGGTCTTGGTCTCGTAGACCACTTAAAACTTAGAAAAATTTTAGCAATACACCTAGGAACTACAAACCCTATTTAGGACTTGTAGCTTGGGCTAGAGGTCGTAAAGTTGATTTGTATTGGGAGTGCCAACTTTAAATCATCATTGTTACCCTCTACAACAGATGACTATGAGTCTTAGTGTGTAGTACGACTCGTAGGCTTGGTCGTAAAGGCTACTTCCAATGCCATTTTCAACCATTTTCTGAACTTGTTCAGTACCTGTAAACCTTGATCTCAAAATCCACCGTTATCCAAACCTATAATTGATTCAATGTCTTAAAACAAAAAGCAAACAACAATAAATTTACTACTTAGAAATTCACATAATCAAAATAAACTCAAAATAAGCCAAAAACATTAAAAGTACTTGGGTTGCCTCCCAAGAAGCGCCTTGTCTAATGTTGTGGCATAAATTAGTTATCATCAATCATCAGAATTCCTCAACGGTCCACACCTCGCTTTTGAGCTCATCGGGTGCTTCATTAATTTGCTGATATCAAAAACAATGTCTGCATCGTTGACCTTGAAACTGAGTTGACCAGAATCCATGTCCACTAAGGCTCTACCGATAGCCAAGAATGGCCTTCCAAAAATAATAGGGACCTCAAAATCAACCTCACAATCAAGAATCACAAAATCTACCAAAAAGATAAACTCACTTACTTTGGCAACACATCAAAGAAGATTCCCTCTGGCTTCTTGATTGTTCTATCTGCCATGAGTAACCGCATCCTCATGGGAGTGGGAGAACCAAGACCAAGTTTCTTGAAGACAGCAAAAGGCATCAAACTTATACTTACTCCTAAATCACCCAATGTTCTTGCGAACTCGACATCACCGATGGTATAAGGAATGGTAAAAACATCGAGATCTTCCCTCTTTTGGACTAAGCATTTGGTCTTGATAGAGCAATACTATTAGAGTTCTTGCAAAAGCTCTTGGCTCATCATGCACTTTTTCGTTACCAAATCCTTCATATATTTGGCATACCCAGGCATCTTCTCCAATGCCGCAAGAAGAGGAATGTTAATGGACAATTGCTTCAACATAGAAAGGAAGTGTTTGAATTTACCATCCTCTTCCTTTTTCTTAAGCTTTTGAGGAAAAGGAGAAGGAGGTCTTAGGATAATCTTGATCTTTCCTTGCTCCTTTACATCTTCACTTTGCATCCCATTGCTAGCCAAACCTTCTTCGTCCACCTCGACCTTGTCATCGACACCCTTTTCACAACCTTTATCAACAACCACCGGCATTGGGGGATCAATGGTGCTTTTCCTACTTTATGTCATAACTGCCATACAATGCCCATCATTCTATGGATTTTAAACCGTATTACTTGGCAATGTGTCCTTTTGGCGTTGGTCCAATTTAGACTATACCTGACCAAATTATTGCCCCAATTGTTTGATGGCCACCGAATGCGACTTTATCTTTTAATTGATACTCAAAATATCTGATTTCATCAGTTTCAAAGTCTAGTATTAATGATCAGCCTTCTCGAACAATTTTTCAAACATTTCCTCAATCCTAGAATTGCTTGACCGAACATCACAACTCGCCCTCTGGTATCTTTCTCTTTCAAAATAACCGCCTCGGTTATCTCTGTACACATCCTCTCTATTGTAGCTCTGACCTTCTTTTTCGGAACCTTGACATTGACACCCTTTTCACAACCTTTATCAACAACCACCGGCATTGGGTGCTCGATGGCACTTTTCCTACTTCATGTCATAACCGCCATATAATGCCCATCATTCTATGGATTTTAAACCGTATTACTTGGCAAAGGGCCCTTTTGGCGTTGGTTCAATTGAGAATATACCTGACCAAATTGTTGCCCCAATTGTTTGATGGCCAGCGAATGGGACTTTATTTTTTGATTGATACTCGAAATATCTGATTTCATCACTTTCAAATTATCGTCTTGATGATCAGCCTTCTCTAACAATTTTTCAAACATTTCCTCAATCCTAGAATTGCTAGACCCAGCATCACGATTATGGGAGGCACATAGGGACCATTCATATATCCATCTCTTCACCCCTACTCGGCCTCCGGTATCTTTCTCTTTCAAAATAACCGCCTCGGTTATCTCTGTACACACCCTCTCTATTGTAGTTCTGACCTTGATTTTCGAAACCTTACCACCAATAGTCCGGGTTGGATCCTTGGTCATTGTTTCGAAAATCTACTGCTTTATTACTCACAAATAAAGCGTCCTAATCATAGTAAGCCTCTTCATACTTGGGTGCCCTTGGAGGTTGGTGAACCACCACATCAATTTTCTCTTGGTTTTGCTTCAATACCAAGTCCATACTTGTTCTGAATTGAGCAAACTCTTGGATGATATCTTGATTGATTTTGCTTTGCTCCGAACTCACATTCACTGCATATGAATTTTTTATGTTAGCTCTCTTCTGTTGATACCATACACTATTTATCTTGACCACATGCTCCATTCTCTCGGCTATCCGTGCAAAAGGTTGATTTAAAAACATGCCTCCCATGATGGTATCGACACAAGTTTGACTATTCTCATCAAGAGCTTGATAAAAGATTTCTACTAAGGCATAATCAATGATTTTGTGGTTCGGAACTATCCTCAAGCACTTGGTAAACCTCTCCCATGTCGTACTAATAGAACCACCCATCAATTGCTCAAAATTGTTGATTTGATCGCAATTGCTCAAAATTGTTGATTTGATCTTAGATCTTGAGGCTTTTTGACCTCAGAAAATATCTCCCTAGAAAGCTTTTTGTAACTCGGCCCAACTGGTGATTGAACTTTGAGGGAGTTCTGACAACCATATTGTTGCATTTCTAGTCAGAGATAGAGGGAACACTTATAACCTAACAACATTCATCAAAAGATTTTGTGTACCCATCACACTTACAAACAAACGCAACATTATGAAGATTACTATGCAGATCCTCCAAAGGTATCCCCATAAACAACCCATGAGTTTGAAACATATGCTTTCGGCTGGTAGCGGTGGCAATACGATAGCTTCTGTGACATCCATGGCCATAGGATTCAACCTATATTGGTTCCAACCATATGAATTTTCGTTGAAAGCCCTATGGTGTGGCCTATTTTCCCTTTGAGGTGGGTTTTCATCTCCACCCACATCATCATCATTTCACTCCATAGCATCATCAGTCGCAATGTCCACATTTTCTTAGGCCATTCTTCTTGAATTTTGGTGAATCTCCATGTTAATTTGAACTAAGGGATTACCTTGGCTCTTTTTGTTGGGCATATAAACCTAATTTACTTTACAATTGAAACTAAACAACAAAAACTAAAATAAAAGTAAAATTGTAATGACCCGGATATTGTACAACGTCGTGGACCTTGAGAGATCTCATTTTGATAAAAGATTTGGACCAAGTGTGTCTCAAGATAGACCACAAGGCCTGTGTAGGGTCACACGAGCCATGTGGACTCAAGTGAGAACATACTTGGCCTCAAATCTTGCATGTTGGCCTTGGGGTGGAGTTACAAGCTAAGGTACACCTCACCGGCACCCCACACGAGCCATGTGACACTTTACTGGCTATGTGGAGGAGTCATGGGGTGGCCTAGGCTTGAAACCCCCATCATTGGGGCTTAGTAGAGCCACACGACTAGTCAAACAAGTCGTGAGGTGTGAGACGGGCTGTTTCGCCTTCCTTGGAGCTTTTGGTGTGAAAATATTCTAAGTATGGGGTCACCGTCTCATAATTTTTTCTTGAAATGTTCCTAACGTTGGGGAGACAGGAGCATAATATGGACTGTGTGACTCCACATGGGTCATGTAGTGGTTCGTGCGAAAAAATTATAAGTGTTGGTTCAAGGCAAAATTTTCAAAAAAATTTCTAAGTGTTATTTGAGTGCCACACGACCCGTTTATCCTCTATTCAGTGATTTCTAATAAATTTGTCCTCCAATTCATTAATGACATTTTTCTAAAATCAGTTATATCTATTGTCTTTTGGGAATTCCTATGCTATTCTATGGTCATCTAAAGACCTAAAACCTATTTTTAAACATACAAACTCATCTCTCACAATTTTGAACTCTCTCAAAACAACTCTCAAAAGAACTATTGGAGATTTCAATTTGGGAGCTAAGAAACTCAACTTTTCTTCAAAATTCTTTGGGGTTTCTGAAATGACCCCAAAAGTGCCCGAAAATGTGCGTGGGAAGTGTCTGGAATCATAAGTTCTATATATCTCAAAATCCATGTGTTATTTCAAAAATTTGATTTCATATTCTTGTTCGAGGGGTCAAATTTAGGGGGAGAATGGTCTAATCCTGATTTTAGAGAAAATGGATTGCAACTTCATTTTTCCAAGTTTGATGCAAAATAGTGTGCCTGCGCGTCATTGGTGCGACACGCCCCTCTAATAATTTCATACCATTTTTCGAGTTCGGTCCAAGACTTTTAGATCTTGGGCCTAAGACTTCCCACACGAGAAAATACCTATACTTAGCCATTTTTCACCCTCATCTCATTCAAAACATTCCCCAATACTCACTCAAACACCTAGTCTTATATTTCTCTCAAAATTCAAGTGCCAAAACCCTCTATGAATCTTAAGGAATTCAACCAAGCTTCAAGTCTCCATCTCCAAACATCATCTAGTTCATCTCCAAAGATAAGGTATGTGGGTTTCTTTCATGGGTTCCTTTCACCCATGATGACCAAGCTTGCTATTCCTCAAAATTACATGATTTAAAGTGTATTTACTCATTGGTCTTATCCATTATGAAAATCACCGCACACTATGTTGAGGTACATGAAATTATGATTATTTTACCATGTTTCGGGCTATGAATCTAAGATCTATTGTAAGATTTGATGAAGGGTTTTGATGTATATTGCTTGAGGGTGTTACCAAGTATCTATTGAAGGTTTTACATTAAATTTACTAGCATGATTTCACTCATAAATCGTATGGTTTTACACTAGCACTACACACCCTCTAAGTGTTTGATAAAATGTTCGGTTATGGCTTATTGAGGAGCTGAGGGCTCAATGTTTGTCTTATGAGTTGAATGACTATAAAATAATGAAATAATGATAGAATGATAATGAGATGATAATGAAATTCATATATGTCTATGATGATAGAATTATGATGAAATGATGATGAAATGTATGTATGAATATGATGACTAGATGGAGATGAGATAGACGAATATATAAATGATATCATTCTATATAGTATTGGCTTGTGACCATGCCCTATTCGGGTGTTATGTGCCAGTTAACAGTATCAAGAGGTTCGTACCTTGATAACCTATTAGGGGGTTTGTACTCCGGGTCACCAGGGGTGGTAGGATGCGACGATCCAGCAACCTTGTTGGGGGTTTGTACCCATCAACCTATTAAGGGGTTTGTACTCTGGTCACCACGGGTGATAGGGTGCGACTATCCATCAACTATCTTGGGGGGTTTGTACTCCATCAACCATTTTGGTGGTTTGTACCCATCAACCCGTTGGGAGATTTATACCTCAACAACCTCATGAATGGGTTCGTACCTCATGCACCTCTCGAAGCGGGTGATAGGCCTTAGATTGCACTAATAATGGTCACTCTCTACACTTATATTATGTTCTATATAATCATGATTTACCACAAGCATCTCCTATGCATGCCATATTGCTATATGTTACTCATTGCCTATGCTTGTGCATTTTGAACATGTCACTTATCTCTTGTTGCATTGCATCCTACATACTTAGTATATTTAAACATAATAACACATACTCTATACCTACATGATATCATCATGTAGGACTTGAAGCTCCTATTGATTCTCCTCGTGGCTCGGCGGATTGTTCAAGATATCTTATGGTGAGTCCTTAAGTTTGGGGACAATATCTACCTTCTCTCAAGCTTATGTTTAGACGATGTTTGGTATATTTGGATTACTTATTGTCATTATTATGAGGGTGATCCTGGTTGCTTGTCTTGGCCCCCGTTCTGATCTATGTAGTAGAGGTGTTGTTGGACATGTTATGTATCTATGTTATGAGCTTTGACTCTTTTTGACTTTTGATGTTCATGTTGTGGAGTTGTCCCTTAGTCCCGTTTATCCTGATTTACTACTTCTTGTTATGTTTTAATTGCTTTCACGACCAAGGATGTATAATGATATACTATGAGGCTTTTTTGGGGTTCCTTCAGGTTCCCCATTTACTGGTCACGTCTAGGCCCTAGCCTTGGGTCGTGTAAGTCTCTTCGTCTAAGTGAAGGTATGTGGGTTTGATCCTTGATTACCTTTCAATCAAGGAGACCCAAATTATTTTCAACCAATTTTATGAATTTCTAGCTTACTTTAAATCAGGGTTTTGAATATTATGATTCCAAAAAATTCTATTTATGCATGGGTATTGTTTATTTGATAATTTTATGGTGATTTAAATTTGTTATATAACGATTTACTTTGGGTTTATGGAATTATAAGTATGCGTGTCATCTTTAAGACTTGTTTATGCATGGGTGATCTTATGTTGGATTTAAACATGGATTTAATGGTATATTTACTTCAATTTTACCTCGTATTGTTTATGTAATTTAATCCTAATTATTCATGCCATTCTTTCATTATTCATAGCATATGCATTCATGTACATGGGTTATTATGAAAATTATGAAGTGGGTTAAGCCCAATTTTGTTATATGATATGATTTTTTTTGATAAGTTATTGGTTTTGACAAGATGTGATCACATATATGTCTATTTATTATGGATCTTTGAGCATTTCAGGTGCTTACACCATTTTCTTATAGGAATGGGCTATTCTTATGCATGAGTATTATGACTATGAAATATGATTTTGGCATTTGAGCCTAAGTATGAATTACTACGAATGGATTTGGCTTTAAGGTTAAAGATGCATTGAAATGATTTCGGAAGTGCATATTAATATATATA
>JAPFFP010042420.1:0-14137 GCA_026153255.1 Solanum medicagineum | reverse complement strand
CGACAAATTGCACGATATCCCCAAAAGTTTTCAAGTTGACACTTTGCCCCAATTATGTTAATTACGGGGTCTAACATTGAGCTCCTCTGTATAAGATGTACAAGATGATAGACAAGGGAACTCCATGCAACCTCACAATCTTTTGGATGTACAACTTGGTATACTCATCCGCAGTGTTGGTTGTCTTAAATGCTACTAAGTGAGCCAAATTTGGTCATCCTATCGACAATCACCCATATCAAATCATGTTGATTTCGCGACCTTGGTAGACCAGTAATGAAGTCCATATTGATCATCTCCCACTTCCATTCCGGAATCTCAAAGTTTTGAGCAAATCTACATGGCCTTTGATGCTCAACTTTCACTTGCTGACAATTCAGGCACCTTTGAGATGAACTCAGCAATATCCCTCTTCATTCCACTCCACCAATAGACTTCTCACAAGTCGTGGTATATTTTGGTAGAGCCAGTATGAATGGAATGTCTAGTGTGTGTGAGCTTCCGCCATGATTCCATCTCGAATACCATCAATATCTGGAATGCACAATCTACTCTGGTATCTCAATACCCTATCTCCCCCTTTGGAGAAGACCATCACTTTTTGTTTGTGAACAGCCTCCTTCAATTGGAGTATGAATGGATCTCAATCTTGCTTTTCTTTTACCTCTACCACCAAAGATGAAGCAGACTCATTATGAACATTAACTCCTCCCTCATCATTGTCCTTAAGTTGAACTCCCAATAGAGCTAATCGATGCACTTCTTTAGCTAGTTCCTTCTTTCCTTCCTCAATATCGGCTGTGCTACCTATTGAAAACCTGCTAAGAGCATCAGCAACAATGTTACATTAGCTTTACTTATATGGTAGAGAATGCTCATGTCATAATCCTTGAGCAACTCCAACCATCTTCTCTGTTGCAGGTTGAGCTCTTTCTGACTGAAGACATACTGCAAGCTCTTGGGGTCAGTGAACACATCCACGTGTACTCTATAAAAGTAGTGGCGCCAGAGTTTAAGTGTAAACACCACCACTGCCAACTCAAGATCATGGGTTGGATAGTTCCTCTCATAGATATTAAGTACTCTTGAAGCATAGGCTATCCCTTTCCCTTTCTGTATCAGCACACATCCCAATCCAACTCTCGAAGCATCACAATAGATCACAAAGTCCTCTGTTCCATCGGGCAGGGTTAGAATTGGTGTAGTAGTCAGTCTAGTCTTCAACTCATGAAAACTCTTCTCACTTTCGTTGGACCACTAAAACTTGACCTTTTTCTGAGTCAACTTAGTCAATGATGCGGATAAGGAAGAAAATCCTTCGGCATATCTGCAGTGGTAGCCTGCCAACCCCAAGAAACTTTTTATGTCTGTTGGAGAGGCCAGTCTAGGCCAGTTCTTAGCCGCTTCAATCTTTTGAGCATCCACTCGAATACCATCACCGGAGATAATATGGCCTAGAAAAGCCACCGAATTAAGCCAGAATTCACATTTCGAGAATTTTGCATATAACTCATGGTCCTTAAGTGTTTGAGGGAAAATTTTGAGGTGATAGGCATGCTCCTTTTCATCTCTTGAATACACCAAAATATCTTCAATGAACACAATCACAAACATATCAAGGTACTGTCTGAACACCCTATTCATCAAATCCATGAAGGCTACAGGTGCATTCGTCAACTCAAAAGGCATGAACAAGAACTCAAAATGGTCATATCTAGTCCTAAAGGTTGTCTTTGGAATATCACATTCCCTAACTTTCAATTGATGGTTGCCAGATCTGAGGTTTATCTTTGAGAAACAAGAGGCATCCTGAAGTTGGACAAACAAATCATCTATCTTTGGGAGAGGATACTCATTCTTTATAGTGACCTTGTTCAGTTGCCTATAGTCAATACACATTTTACGTGGCCCATCTTTCTTTCGCATGAATAGGATAAGGGAACCCCAAGGAGAAACACTCGGTCTTATGGATCCCTTCTCTAGCAAATCTTTCAATTGTTCTTTCAATTCTTTCAACTAAGCGGGAGCCATCCCATAAGGTGGAATTGAGATAGGCTGGGTATCGAGAAGAACATCAATCCCAAAGTCAATATCCCTATTAGGAGGGACTCCGGGCAAATCCTCAGGAAATACATCCAGAAACTCATTCACAATCGGGACTAACTCAAGGGTAGGAGACTCAACATCATCATATTTAACTCTTACAAGGTAGTAGATACAACCCTTAGCAATTATATTTCTGGCTCTAACATAGGAAATAAGCTCTCCTTTAGGTGCTACGGAATCACCTTTACACTCTAGAACCGGTTCATTCAAAAATCGAAACTTAACGGTTCGGACTCTACAACCAATAGAGGCATAACATGCGTGGAGCCAGTCGATGCGAAGGATCAAATCAAAATCAGTCATATCTAACTCAATTGGACCAATGATAGTATCTCTATGATGGATTTAGTCATATCTAACTCAATCAAACTTATGATAGTATCCCTATGATGGATGGACACACACAAGCTTTATAGACTCTGTCAGCCCGAATAGACTCATCCACGGGAGTAGATACATCAAAGGGTTCAAGAAGACTCTCGGGGGTTCTATCAAATCTACTGGCCACATAAGGAGTTACAAAAGATAATATGGCACTAGGATCCATCAACATATAACAATAAATAGAAAAGACTCAAATCATACCCGTCACAACATCTGGGGAGTTCTCCTGATCATGCCGTCTACCCATGGCATACAAACGATTTGTGGCCTCCCTTGTGCCTGACGTAGTGCCTCTCTGATTTCCTTTAGTTGGTGGGGATAGTGCAAAAGATTGAGCTCGGTCAACCCACTTTGGACAATATCTCTAATAGTGACCCATTTGGCCACACTTCTAACATACATCACTCCCCTCACGGCATCTCCCCAAGTGTAATTTACCACACTTACCACATGCTGGCTTACACTAGTGAACCTTGAGCCACACTGGCATGTGGCTGAGATCCATGGGCTATAATATGCTGGGACCTCTGATCATTTCTAACTCTAGGTGCAGGTACACTAGTAGATGATGGTGCTAGAGATCGATTTCCATTCCCCTTCTTTCCAACCATATGGCTGGATGTTTTTGCTTTATTATTTCTGAACTCCTCTCTATCATGTTGTCTCTCCTCATTAGCTTGTTGTACAAAGGTCATCAATCTCCCAATGTCCATATCACTCACAAGCATTGCTCCCCTCCCATCTCTCCTCGGCCCTCTATTCAACCCATCAACATACATCCCTATCCTCCCTCTCATATTAGCAATCATGTCCGGAACATAGTGAGATAATTGTGTAAACTTTAGCCATACTCTTACATAGTGGTAGAGCCCTATTTCAAGTTCAATAACTCTCTTACCTTAGCCTCTCTTCACTCCCTTGGGAAAGAAGCGCCCCAAGAAGGCTTCCTCGAACATAGCCCAAGTCAGCATGGCGGCATCCTCTGGGGGCATCCTCTCCCCTACCTTTGTTCCACTGGTAGAACCACAATCTAGCCACACCCTTTAGTTGATAAGTAGCTAGTTCCACTCTGTCAGCATCAGCCACATGCATCATCTGGAACACTTTATGAAGCTCTTCCACATAGTTCTCGGGATCCTTAATGGATGCAGACCCTGTGAACTCGGGCGGATTCATCCTTAAGAATCCCAGACTCTAAAAGTGTCATGGGTATCTTGTCGAGCCCCTTGTCAAGCCACTTCTTTTCTTGGATTACGTGCTGTGATAGCCTAGGCTAGAGTTTCAATAGCCTGTCGAAGCTCAGCATTGGAGACCTCGTCTTGCGAGGGCTAGGCAAGAAGGACAGTTGTTTTCATGGGCTCTTCATGTCCTTGAGGCTCAGGTGGGTTAACATATTATTTGGCGGGACATCCTCTACCTCTAACAGCTCTTCTAGGAGGCATGATCACAATTCTACAACACGCAAAGCAGGAATTAGAAGAGAACTTTCATAGAGTATAACTCTATAGCACAATTTAGAACATGAATGAAGGGAAACAATTCCTAATGTCCTATAGTCTCCTTCTTATCAAGTGTGGTCGACAACACACCCACAAACAAGACTCTACTAGACATGACTTTATAGACTCCCTATGACACTTGAACTTGTGCTCTAATACCAAGTTTATCACCCCCGGTAGGGTACCCAAGACATGGCCGAGACCTAGAGACTATTGCTAGTCCCCAAGCGAACCACTTATCCTCATCACATTTATTTAATTTATACATTCTACTAATCAGCGAAACACAAAGGAAAAATAAATTGGCATATCTTATCATCTAGTCTCAAAATAATAATAATATAATAGAAGGCTAATAGAAAGAACTAGCTCACAATCTTATCAATCAAAACTCGATTCTAGTCTATGAAGCCTCTATCACTATCAGATGGTGCCAATGATAGACTCATGATTACCTCAATTAATTTTTTTTAAAAATTAAATTTGGGGGATTTTTATTAAAGGAAAATAGTTACATGACTGAATTAGACACAACCCCTATTTGAAATAATGGAACAAAAAAGAACCTAGGCCAGACCCAAACCCGAGCCCAGATGAGATGGCACTTCAATTATAAAAAGACAGATACGCTTTGTAGGGTTTCTAAAAGTCCCTATTTCCTTTCGTTCCCTAAAACCCTAAATTTTCATCGATGTTCTCTCACTTGACCAACCTACCATTTTTTATGAAGCTCCTTTGGGTCTGCAATGTTAAGGTTCCTCTAGTCTATTTCCAGCTTCTCTACAACAACTATCAAAAGTAAGTAGTGTTTCCCTTTTTCTTCATTTGAATTCTTGATTTTGCACCTTCCTGAGCTCCGCTTACTATTTGATTTGCTATTCCCGGTCGAGTTCTCAAGTACTATGGGCTTTCCTATCCGTTTTTTGCTGCTGGGTCTCCGTATCTGAACATGTTGCTTCAACTGGTAATCTGACCCTTCATCTTCCTTCATCTGTCTAGTCTTTTTCTTCCATTTCTTACTTCCATGATCCCAGGTGGAGTCAAGATGAAGTACGAGGGAAGCTTCATTCCACCTCTCTTCCCAGTGATGGTTCTCCTCTAGATGCACTGGCTCATTTTATTGAGTCCCTTTTTGCTGGCTGACTGTTTATACGGTAGATAATTTTAACATCTTTTGTGGTCGACTAGGCCTTGTAGATATGTGTCTATTGTAATGCTAATCTCCTCTACCCGTACCCCTTAAGTGGTGACACTCGAATATATGGGCTCTATAATTTATCGTTGTTGACGATACTTCTAATTTCTCTGTCCAAGCCTGTAAATGATGTAAATATGGCATCCTGTTTATCCAATGCTCTATTTACCAATGCATCTGCTAATTGGTTCCCCTCCCTTAAGATGTGTTAAAAAATGTGCTCTCTACTTTGCATGCATTCCTGCATTTCCTGAATTATGTCTGCTATGTGCCATGATGTTTACCACTTGCCTATCAATACCTTTAATAAAATGAATCAGATTATATAATAACCTGATTATAATTATGCCTGCTACAGTGTTTACATGCTTTTAAAATGGCTTTATATTCTGCATAAATGTTTGAGGTATCTTCAATCACTCTATATTGTGCATATAGAACATCCTCTTTATGGTCCCTTAGGAAAATTTCATAGGAACTGGCCCCTGGATTACCTCTAGATGCTCCATTAGTGTTGTACTTGACCCAATTATGTGGTGGGTATTCCCACAATACCTTGATAACTCTCAACCTAGGCCTATACTCCTCCAACTATGCACTATAGCTGGCCAATTTTCAACCCTCTGAAATGTTGTTCTTCTAATTTGAATCATCCTCTGCACATTTAGTATAATATTATTGATCATTCTGGTAAATGGTGCTGATTTCTGCTCATGCTTCCTCCTGTTTCTCCTTGTCCACAGTTCCTATATTATAAAGCCTAGAAGGGCTTTATAATATGGTCTGATATCCTTCCTCACCTTTGTGCCAAGCCACCACATTATCACCTCCCTCAATGATATCCTTGCATGTTGAAACCTGCAAAAGAGCAAAAGTAAGACCTGGTCCTATCAGCAATGGGTGATTTAAAAAACACATGAAATAGTGTTTCTTGAGATCCTTCATCACAACACCAGCATCTGGATGGACGGTAAACACCCCATCTCCTCACCGTATCATCCACTAGAACTTTTTGTCTCCACAGCTTCCATAATAAGAATGTTATCTTAAATGGTAGATTTTTAGTCCAAATCCATTTAAAAATTTTATTCTTATTTTCCTTATATCTGACATAGTTCCATGCTGATTTGAGTGAAAAAGGTCCATTTGCCTCCAAGGTCCAATATAGTTTATCAGTTTCTTCTCCTGATCTTAGGGGTTTAATATTTTCCACAACGTGATGCATTACTTCCTGTGGAAATATCTCTTGAAGCTTCTGGATATCCCAATTTCCTTGATTTGTAAGTTCTATCATTGTTGACTGGTCCTCGATGTATGTGTTTCCTTCACTGCACAAGGTATATAGATCCTCCAACCTAGTCCAGTTGTCGTACCAGACCATGGATTCTCTTTCTTTAAGTTTCCATCAATTTGATGCTCTACAAGATCTCTAGCCAGCAACATCTTCTTCCAGACCTGAGAGCCTTCACAGCCTTGCTTCCATAGTATTTCATTCACATTCCTTTTCTTGCAATACTCATTCTGCATGAACATACTCCATATTGACTTAATAGTACTGACATTCTACCACAATTTAAAAAATAGGGTTGTTGTAGCATCCTGCATTAATCCAAAGCCAAGACCACCTTCTGATTCAGGTAGGCATAGGTTTTTCCATTTTGTCAAGTGTCTTCCCCTATGTCTAATGCAGTTGCTCCAAAAGAACTGAACTATCATTTTCTGGATTTGATTCACACTCCTACCAGGGAATTCATCACTGACAGGCAATGTATAAGGATGCTTTGTAAAACATGCTTTATCAACACTGCTCTTCCTCCATAGGATAGTACCTTCCCCTTCCGTCCTCGAAGCTTCGATCCAATTTTTTTTATTAGATGCTGATAATACAATTTTTGTTTCCTTTTATAGAAATTAGGACACCCTAGATAATTGAAAGAAAATTCCTTCCTCAAGATCCCTAAGGCTACTTTTGTCATAACTACTTCCCCATGATTCACTCTATGATGCATGTAAATAGCACTTTTGTCTTTGTTTACCTTCTGCCCTGAAATATTCTCATACTTCTTAAGTGCATTTGCCACCAGCTGCATTGTTCTTACTTCAGCTTTACACCGTATGATCATATCATCTACAAAGGCCGGACGATTCAGTTTAGGACTGCCTCTCGGCATCCCAAATAACTTGAATTCCCTTGTCAGCAATACGTTATTTAGAGACCTTGATATCACTTCAGCTACTACAATGAATAAGGTTGAGATAAAGAATCTCCCTGCTTTAGCCCTCTCGAGGAGTTAAAAAATCCTCTAGCTTGCCCATTAATTAGTAGTGAATACCAATTATTACCAAGCAACCTAAATATCATATCAATAAACCTCTCCCCAAATCCTATTTTCCTTAACACCTTTAGTAAATATAGCCATTCCACCCTGTCATAGGCCTTTCTAATATATAGCTTAATGACTAGATCTGGCACTAGCCCTCTTTTTCTAATATCTGAGATGATTTCTTGTACCATTACACATTCTTCGTAATGCTTCTTCCCTCCACAAAGCCTTCTTGCTCCTTTGAGATAAACAATGGGAGCATAGGTTTAAGCCTCTCATGAATGATTCTTGGGAATACTTTATTTATTAAGTTGCTTAAAGAAATTGGTCTTAAATCCGAGAAAGAATTAACTACCAGTTTCTTTGGAAGCAAAACTAAGTTAACATGTGTAATAAACCTTAAAAGTTCCTCCCCCCCCCCCAAAAAAAAATCCCTTACCATACTATAGATATCCATTTGGATGATATCCCAGGTCTCATTAAAAAAAGCACCTGTAATGCCATCTGGACCTGCTTCCCTATCTCTGTTCAACCCCATTACTGCTTGCTTTACTTCCTCCATGGTTGGTATGCCTTGCCATTCCTTATTGATAGACTCAGTAATAGTGCTCGGCAGTACCTCCATCATCTCATAGTCTTCATTGTCACGCAATTTAGTGAATTGTTTCTTGTAGTAATCCTCAGTTGCCCTTGCATTGTCTTCTTGACTCTCTAATATCCCCTCATCATCCTGAATCTATTTTATCATTATTCTTGCCCTCCCACCCTTCACCATGGTATGAAATAACTTTGTATTCATTTCATCATCCCTGAACCAGTCCATTCCTGCTTTCTGCCTCTAAAATTCCTCTTTTCTCCCTAATTGCACCCTTAATTCCACCTATGCCCTATGAAATCTGTTCTATTGCTTTCTAAAGGATCCATTTCAAATTGAATCTCTTTACTTTATTGACCTCCTCCGAGGTGATGATTTCTTGGAAAATATTCCCAAAGGTGTCTTTACTCCACTGTGCCAAGGCCCTTTTTACTTTTTTCAGCTTGTGGTGAAATAGCACGAAGGAATTCCCTACAAAACCTGCAGTCCAGTGCCTCCTTACCACATCTTTGAAAGATTTCTCCTTAATCTAGAAATTGAGGAACTTAAAGGGTCTAACTATATTCTCCTGAGTTGTTCCCAAAGTTATCAACAATGGTGCATGATCTGACCCATTTCATAGTAAATGCTCCACTTTAAAAAGGAGGAATAAATCTTGCCTATTATGATTGTACAAGATGCTATCCAGTCTTTCAAAAATGCATTGATCATCCATCCTCCCATTTCACCATGTATATTTGCTACGCTGGAAGCCTGCATCCACTAGATTATACACTTCTATACAATGATTGAAATTTGTAGTCTCTGTCACAGTTACGGGCTATCCCCCAAGCTTCTCATCTTCAGTACGAATCGCATTGAAATCTCCTCCCAGAAACCAAGGAGAGTTGGTTATATCTGAAAGGTTGTAAATTGCTTCCCAGAGCGGGAGTCTTTCCCCCATTGTACATTTAGCATACACTAAAGATATATACATATTCATGTCATAGCTCTGACTAGAAATATGTAGTGTCAGCATCTGCTCCTCATTTCCCACTATGTCTACTTCTATTATTTCATCCACCAATGCCCAGATTTTTCTATTTATGTTAGATATGAGTGCTTCAATCCTAGTCTCCTTTGACACTTCTCCAATTCTGGCCTATTGACCACTGGTCCCATTAATCCCACAAAATAAAATTGATGCCTTTTATGAAGATTATTTAGTCTCGTAGACGCCGTTTGGGTATTTATAGACCGAATATTCCATATTAGAGCCTTCATAGATACTTGGGATTTTTCACAATATTTCTTTCTGATTGGCGAGAGGTGCCTGATCGATGTATTCTCCACCCAGCTCTGCTTTTTGTTTTTATTGAATTTTACTTTCAACTTTGCTGCCTACGTTGGGGATAAATCTCCTTCTGTGGAGACAGCTACAATTGCTTGTGTCATTTCTATTTTCTCCTCCTTGTCTATTTTATTGTCAACTCCCCTAACATATTTTGTAGGAGTGGGCTCATTTTGCATCTGTAATAGCATTACATCTTCACTATTCCCTGTATACACCACTATTAGCTCTTTCCAGCTCACCCCCTTCCTCAGTTTCGGTCTCATCAGCTTGCTGATCTTCAATCCTACGATTGTCCATCTCTTTCAAATTGTTGTTCTTTGCCTTTTCCAGATTAGGTCGTGAATCTTTATCTTTCTCCCCTTGTCTCTCCTTTTTTTTGGTCTCATTCTCTTTTGCTTTCCCAAAATTTGGTTCACCAAGTCTTTGGTAGCCATTGGTTGGATTTGTTGTTGCTGGTGGTGGTGCCACTTTTGTTGTTATCCCTTTTCCCTCTTCTTCTTCTGCTTCCCCCAGGAACTTATATGGATTATCATCTTTCACCGCTACTTCACCTATAACATGGCCAAATTTGACCCTGATATATTTTTCTTACTCCTTACTAACCATTCATTCTTATTCTGCTTATTGGTGTTTCGATCAAGTTCCTACTCCTTTATCTCCTTAGTTTTATCGCCTCCTTTATCTGTCCCCTTTGTTTGATCCTTTCCTTGTTACTTCTCATATAGTTCCGGATGAATCATCCAACAAGCGCTTTCATCATGGCTTTGTAGGCAACATTCCTGACAATATTTGGGCAGGTGGTCATACTGTACTTTGATCCATTTGAATTTGTTTTCACCTGTGTTATCATACTCCTCAGTAATTCTAACTCTTTGGAGTAATTTCTCTGTTAAATCCACCTCCATCTTAACCTTTTCACAACTTGGCCTAGTTTGATTCCTGTCACCATATCCACTGTCAAGGATTGCCAATAGCTGCCGCAATTGAGAAAACCGCCTCCTTTGCAAAAAACTTTGGTGGTAAATCTGGAAAAGAGATCCATGCAACACCTATCGTAGTTTCCACATCCGGTTCAAACGACGTATCCCACTTCACCGTATGCATCTGCCAGTACCTATCCCTTACTTTAATATGAAACACCGTAATTGACAAAAGAAGCATATAATCTTTAAAGGTATTTAGTCGGATCAGTACATGGCGCATATCCAAGACTCCAATTGTACACTCACTCTTGATACTGCATTTTCCAAGAATTTGTTTCCTTAGTTCCACTATCTCCAGTGTACCATAAAAAAATTTGCCAATAATCACATATTGGAGATTTTCTTTAGCAATGAGGGCCTTCACTTTAGATGATTTCCAGGTGACATTGGGTTCACCGTGAAGCATTGTAACAGGTTTGGTCGGTACTTCGGCACATTCACTTGTATCGCCTTACGCTTCAATAAACTAGCAAAAGAGACTGGATTTAGATTCAACGTTCCTCCGCTATTGTTAGCATTTGACAAGAGCATTGGGAACTCCTTTGGTGGGTTAACCCCACCGGCGGTGGGCGCACCCATAGGGGCCGCCTTCTAGGGGTTTAGGTTTTTTAAGGGTTTTAGAGGTAGAGAGGGGAATTCTTAGCACAAGTAAAATTAGCTAAGATTATTAGAGAAATATCAAAAATTGGGTACCTCAATCAATAATAAGCTAATAAATATCTAACTCTAAAGAAAGATGACAATAACATATGAATCCTCCGAAGTAGAGGAGGCTCACTAATCAGCTGAACGTCCAAGATTCTCAATGATGTGCCTGGTGATGATCTCTAATCCCTGTATCTGCATCATAAAATGATACAGCACTAAGTGACGTCAGTACGTGGAATGTACGGTATGTAAAATAGCTGAATGAAACTGAAATAAGTAGAATAATATAAAACAACAGCCAACTTAATATAGAAATCAATCAACAAGTCAAATGTCTGTCTAAAGCAAGAAAAAAGAGTAAGCAAGTGACCCATCAAACCTCATCAATCAAATCAGACTCATCTCAGAGGGACTCATCTCAACTCATCTCATCTCATTTCAAATCAGAGTACTCAGTTTCGGAACTTTCTAGGAGTTTCTCTTATTCGATAACAATCACTTATGAGTCAGTGATTGTACAACAATCTCACTGATGTTTCCACAGTTGTTCAGTACTTGCCAGGTAGGGAACAAATCAAAACCATAATGGACAAGTCCAAATGGAGACAACAATCTATAAGTCCTCTATTGATTTTAGGGACTTCTAATCAGAGGGAATCTCATCATAAAGTGATGTGATGGTCCTAATCCTCACGTACACTTGGCTATGTAGTTTGACGAGTGCAAGCTGGATTAACTCTTACTCTTTCGGTACTCGATACTCCTCCTATGACTTAATGCTCATAAAACAATCCATCCAATCAAACCGATTGAACTATCTCAATCGTCTCATCTCAAATCAGCCTCGTAGAGACACTATCATTCGATCAATCTCATAGAGGCTTTGATCGTTTCATCCATCAAAATCTCAATCATTAGCTCAAGGCTTAGAACAATCATTAGAGAACAATTGAATAGACAAATCATTAGAGTTCATTTGGAAAGACCCAGGGACCATCAAATACTATCAACTTATCATCATTCTCACATTCACAATCACAATCTCTATCAACATTCCCAATCAAGGCTCTAGACTCAATTCCTATCTTCATTCATGAATGCTTTCAAAATTTTCATGTAGGGTTATTCAATATCTCATAAAAATATTCCATTCAAGAAAATAAGTTTGTGATGATCATCAACATAAGAAAATACATATAATAAATATAATTTTCAATAAAACCCATCAAGAAATCAAGTATGTAGACTCATGAACTTTCACCTATCTACTAAGACCATCTATGGGGTACATGAGAGAACAATCTCATGCTTTTATTTAGTCTTACATATCTAGGATGAAGTTTTAACAATCAACCGTCAAGAATTTCCTTGAATTCTTCAATCTACGCTTCCCTCTTCTCCTCTCTCAAGTCCTAGTCTTTCAAGTATCTAAGGAAGGACTTCGAATGGACTTTAAGCCCCTATTTACGCATGAAAACAACTCAATTTGGTCGTATTTTGAGTTT
Source organism: Solanum medicagineum (assembly GCA_026153255.1). Taxonomy (NCBI): domain Eukaryota; kingdom Viridiplantae; phylum Streptophyta; class Magnoliopsida; order Solanales; family Solanaceae; genus Solanum; species Solanum medicagineum. Next base: position 1,565 of record JAPFFP010042420.1, on the reverse strand, counting down.
GGGAGGGGTTCCCCGAAATGCCCCTTAGATAACAAAAATGAAAAAATTCACTCAGAAAATGCCCAGTCCGCGACGCGGATTTGGCATGGACATATGTATTTTTTTCCAATTTTTTTCAAATGAGTTGTCAATTCCCGTCGAAAAAAATTTAAAAAAATAAGTGGTGGTCCGTCTCCCAGGCATGTCGCGCCTTTGGCGCGTACCAACACTATTTTTTGTCTTTGATCAAAAAATTATTTTTCGATCCGATGGCTTTAAAATCCGAACGAGATTATTTTCCCACTCAATTTTCCATGTTGATTGCATATCCGGTCTCAGATTTGCAAACGGAGCATAGAAAGACCCGTTACGCTCACATCTCTATTCTAGGGACATTTCAGTAATTTTTCGGGTGTTACATAAAAATCGTAGCTTGAAAGAATTGTGAGGAGGATTAACTCTTTTCAATTATAGTAATGTTGATGGGATGATATGAATTGGCTAGAATATAAGACTTGTGTTGAGATGAAAAGATGGCAAACTATTTTTGACTAGTCAAAATGAAGCTAATATAACGATATTTGATCGACTAGAAAATGTCATTTGTGTTGGTATGAAACATATATGATCGAAATAATTTTTTGACCATATTATTGTTGATATGACAATATTTGATGGATGAAACATTTTACTTGTGCTGGGATAAAACATATGTGGTGAGGATAAATATTTCTTGATTGATGAGGTTGAAGTTGATATGATGAAATTCGATTGATTTGATGATGTCACTTCTGCTAAGCTGGATGAGTTGTGATTAGGACAATGTTTTCAACCAATCAAATTAAAGTTGGCATTTTTCTACTAATTAAACTCGCCAATTGTGCACGAGACATACACGTTTGATTTGACTAGACATAGTATGTCACTTTTAATACATGAGATGATCTTGTTGACTCTTTCACTTCACTAATGCATCATTTGACACTTGATATCAAATTGCACCCAGAGTTGTGATAGGATAATTTTTTCAACCAATGAGATTGAAGTTTATGCTTTTCTATTAGTTTAAACATGTTAATTGTGCACGAGGCACGTGCATTTGATTTGAATAGATATATTATGTCACTTTCAATACACGGCATGATCTTATTGACCCTTTCACTTGACCGATGCATTATTTGACATGTAATATGATACCACACCTATTACGTCTAATTGTGAAAAGTAAGTCTCACAATCTTTTCATAACTTGGCGAAAAACTCTTATTTTTTGAATTTATTTTAGAAAACAAATTTAACTAATAAGAATCGTCACTTAATTTTAGAAAAATTAAGAAAATCGTTTAAAAAGGAATTTTGAAAGTAACCTATTAAATAAATTAGAGTTGAGTGAGGGCTCAAGCCATCTTCTAAGGAAGGTTTTACACACTTTAAGGAATTTTCTAAAATGTGGTTGATCGACGAATTTAAAAGTTTTGGGTAATTTTAAAAGAAACTCAATTTACTTACGAAAAATCTTTATTTAAAGTGACTACAAATAAAAAAATTCAAAACAAAAAAATTCCAACTCTACAATTTATCCGAGT
>JAPFFP010042419.1:0-14138 GCA_026153255.1 Solanum medicagineum | reverse complement strand
CATTGGGAAATTCAGGGTAGATGTGTCTAGGTGCCCCTACCGGGCACTGGTCACGTCCCTAGGTCGGGATGTGACAAATTAGATATGGTTAAGGCATATGACAGAATCTCTTGGTCCTATGTTTTTCTGATTATGAGGAAACTGGGCATTGGTGAAATCTTTATTGACATGTTTTGGGAATTATGTCTAAAAATTTATATTCCATTATTATTGATGGATCAAGACATGGTTTCTTTCATTCCACAAGAGGGCTCAAACAGGGTGACCCCTTATTTCTTGCATTGTTTATCATGGGTGCTGAAGTCTTGTCGAGATTCTTAACAACCTTCATCATATTCCTAATTTCCATGGTTTTTATCTTGAGAATCAGGGTACACAAATTAATCATCTCAGCTTTGCTATGATATTATTATTTTCACTTCTGGTAGAACCAAGTCCCTGAACATGAGTATGAAGGTATTGTCTACTTATGAAAGTGTGTTAAGTCAACTGGTTAACAGGAAGAAGAGCCACTTCTTGGTGACTTCAAATGCCTTCAAGAGTACTTGTGATAGAGTGAAGAACATATATATCACTGGTTTCATGCAAAAGCAAGACCCCATTACTTACTTGGGATGCCCCTTATACATTGGCAGACAGAGAGTTTCTTATTTTTCTGATATGGTTACCAAAGTAATAGCTAGGATCTCTAGTTAGCAGACAAAAATCTTTAGCTATGGAGGAAAAACTATTCTTATTAAATATGTTTTGCAGTCCATCCCTGGTTGGCAGACAAAGATCCTTCTTTCAGCTATCGCTCCTCCTTCTACCACTCTAAAACAAATTTAGAGTATCACATCTGATTTTTTCTGGGGGTGGATGGATGACAAATGGAAGTATCATTGGTCTTCTTAGAAAAATTTGAGTTTTCCTTATGATGTAGGAGGTTTTGGGGTTATAATGATCAATGATGTGTGCAAATCTTTTCAATACAAACATTGGTGGATTTTCAGAACTAAAAACACTTTTTGGGGTGACTTTTTGAGAGCCTAGTACTGTCAGAGATCCAATCTAGTGAGCAAGAAGAGGGGAACTGGGGATTCTTTTCTTTGGGATCATATGATGATTGGAACCTCTAGGGTACTATAAAATCAATTCTGGGACCTATTCTTTTTTGAGCGATAACTGCTTAGGTGTTGGTCCCTTAGCTAATTTTAGCAATGAGAGCCATAAGATAAACAACACTAATGTTACAACTTTTATTTAGGAGGGTCAGTGGAATGTAGATCTCATCACTTACATAGCTCCTCCACAATATGTTTCCACTATTTTAGGTACTCACCTTTAGATACAACATGGAGTCCCTGACAAACCTCTCTGGAAGTTTAATACAAGTGGTAGTTTCATTGCTTCTTCTGCATGGAACATCATCAGAGAAAGAAAAGCTAATCCCAAGGGTAATATTAACACCTGGAACAAGAATATTCCTTTTAAGTGTTCCTTCATACTTTGAAGGGAACTAAGAGGAAAACTACCTACTAATTAGAAGCTTACTAGCTTTGGACAAGATCCCAAAGAGTGCTATTATTGCCACAGGCCTGGTATGGACACTATTGAGCATGTTTTCCTCACTGGTAGCATTGCCCTTAATGTGTGGAATTATTTGCTGCATCTTGTGGGGTCGATAAGGATTATCTAACCCTTAGGAACTATATCATGAGGTGGTGAGATACAAAGCACAATAATGAGGCTCACAAATTGTTTTTATAGGAAACCGCTATTTTTATTTGTTAGAGTATTTGGAAAACTAGGTATGCTAGCAAGTATGCTGGAAAGCAATCCAATTTAGCTAGAGTTAATACCTTTTTATTAAGTATATCTCCTTTATGTTGGGGGTTGCGTATCCTTACATCTCATGGCCCTTAGATTGATCTTCGATTTGGGTACCACCAAATGAAAGTGAGTGAGTGTGTTATTCCCAAGATGACTTTTTGGACTTGGTATGGGCACTTTAAGTTTGTGGTTATGTCCTTTGGGTTGACTAATGCACCAACTATATTTATGGATCTCATGAATAGGGTCTTTAAACCCTAACTTGACATGTTTGTGATGGTCTTTATTGATTATATATTAATTTATTCCTGAATTGAGGAAGTGCATGCAAATCACTTAATGGTGGTGTTGTAAATCGTGAGAGAGGAGAGCTTGTTTGCTAAATATGAAAAATTTGAATTTTAGTGGAAAGGGGTTGTTTTTTGTAGGGCATATGGTATCGGTTGATGTTATTAAAGGGGATCTTAAGAAGACGAAGGTGATAATAAATTGGCCTAGACCCTTGACTCCGTCGGATATTAGAAGCTTCTTGGGTTTAGTGGGTTACTACCAAAGGTTTTTGAATGGCTTTTCTTTTATTGCTTCTCCTATGACGTAGTTGACCAAAACTAAGGCAAAATTCGTGTGGACTGATAAATGTGAAAAGAGTTTTCAAACCTTGAAAGATAAGCTTTTCTCCACTCCTATATTTGTTTCACTAGAAGGGTTTGTGGTATATTGTGATGCCTCAAGAAGTGGTTTGGGGTGTGTTTTGATGAAACATGGCAAGGTATAGCATATGCCTCTAGACAACTTAAGGTGCATGAGAAGAATTATCCCACCTGTGATCTTGAATTATCCCACCTGTTTGCTTTTAAAATTTGGCGTCCCTACTTGTATGGGGTTCATGTTGATGTCTTTACCGACCACAAGAGTCTCCAATGCGTGTTTACAAAAAATATCTTAACTTGAGACAAACAAGGTGGTTAAAGCTCCTTAAATACTATAGGATGAGTTTGTATTATCATTCCTACAAAGCTAATATTGTGGCCGATGCTCTAAGTAGAGTGGCCATTTGGTAGGTTAGCTCATATTGATGATGGTGGCACAGAGGTGGCTACATAAGTTTACCAGTTAGCTGGGTTGGGTGTTAGGTTGGATGAAATTGAAAATGGTAGTCTAGTAGTCATTGATGGTTCTAAATCTTCTTTGATTGAGGAAGTAAAGTCAAAACAAGATCTTGTCCCCGCCTTGCTAGAGTTGAAGACCTTGGTGAAGGATGGTAAAGTGGAGGTTTTCTCCCAAGGGGCAGATGGTGCCCTTAGGTACCAAGGTAGGTTGTGCGTGCCTAATGTTGATGACTTAAGGGAGTTGATCTTGAAGGAGGCTCATAATTCATCCTATTCTATTCACCTCGGTTCTACAAAGATGTATAGAGACTTGAGGGAAGTGTATTGGTTGGGTGGTTTGAAGAGGGATTTTGCCTAGTTCTTACTCGAATGTCACAATTGCCAAAAAATGAAAGCCGAACTTCAAAGGCTAGGTGGCCTAACCCAAGACATAGATATTCCTTCTTGGCAGTGGGAAGAGATCAACATGGATTTTGTGGTTGGGTTGCCTAAGACTAGGAAATAGTTTGACTCTATTTGGATTGTTGTGGATAAAATGACAAAAGTCGGTTCACTTTCTACCGGTCAAAATTACTTATGGTGCTGAAGATTATGCCAAGTTGTACATCCTTGAGTTGGTTAGATTGTATGGGATGCCCTTGTCTATCATGTCAATCGTGGTGCTCAATTCACTTCTCACTTTTGGAGGTCCTTCCAAAAAGGTCTTTGTACAAAGTTTAAGCTTAGCACGGCTTTTCATCCTCAAATGGATTGTCAAGCCTAAAGGACAATCCAAACTCTTGAGGATATGCTTAGAGATTATATTTTTGAGTTTAAGGGTTGTTGGGATGAACATTTTCCACTTTTTTAGTTTGCTTACAACAATACCTACCACTCAAGCATTGGTATGGCTCCTTTTGAATCATTATATGGTAAGCATTGCGATCTCCAGTTGGGTGGTTTGATGTGGAGAAGATGGCTTTTCTAGGTTTGAATTTGGTCATGGAGGCCTTGGAGAAGGTGAGGTTGATAAGAGAGAGATCGAAAACAGCCAAAGTAGACAAAAGTCCTACTCCGATGTGAAAAGAAGAGATCTTGAACTTAAGGTTGGTGATTACGTTTGCTTGAATGTCTCACCCATGAAGGGTGTGGTCCAGATTGGAAAGAAAGGGAAATGTAGCCCAAGATTTGTAGGTCCTTATAGAGTTTTGAGGAGAGTAGGTAAGGTTGCATATGAGTTTTAGTTGCCTATGGAGATGAATATGGTTCATCCCGTCTTCCATGTGCCCATGTTGAGGAAGTGTGTGGGTGACCCAAGTGCTATAGAGACCTTAGAGGTTGTGGGTGTAGTAGAATATAATTTGACTATGAGGAGGTCCTGATGGAGATTTAGGATAGACAAGTGAAGAGCTTGAGAAACAAAGATGTAGCTTTCGTCAAGGTCCTTTGGAGGAATCAACAAGTTGAAAGTGCCACATGGCAAGCCGAGGTGGACATGAGAAAGCGATATCCATATATCTTCCACTTAATTCAAGCCGAAGGTAATAATTTAAGTCCCCTACATGATTTCAAGTCTTAAGTTTCAGCTCTCGTGTCATTTTGCATGCATTCATGTTTATGGTAACAAGTTAATGGTGACTTTTGACATTCATGTTGAGATTTTCGAAAATGTTGTTTAAATGCATTTGTTGTATTCATGCCGGGCTATAATCTTCAAAATTACTTTTCTTACGCATGTTTCTTTGACATTCAGGAATAACGTTCCCTAGGGGGAGATATTGAAACACCCCACATGTGCTTCGGAATGCCCCATAGTCCTAATTTCCATATATCTCAAAATTCGTGCGTGATTTCAAAAATCCAACATCAAATTCTGGATCGGGGGGCAAAATTGAGTGGAAACGGGTATAACACTGATTTTAAAAGACCCGTTGTGAAAAATAATTTTCGTTCATTTATGATTTGCAGTGGCTGTTGGCCACGTGGATGTGACGCACCAGGGGCGCAGAGTAGTGTATCGTGTACTACCTGTCTAATCTGCGTCGCGCCAGGGGCGTGGACTAGTGCAATATTTTCCTTACTTTTTCTATGTCGACCAAGGGCATTAGGGTCATAGCACCATTCCCACTTAAACGTGAAATTTCTTATACTTAGCCATTTTTCAACTCTATAACTCATAAAACCCTCTCTCAAACCCCATAAACACTTTATCAATCTTCTCATTCAAATCTAAGGATCTCAAGTTTCAGTATTGGAACTCAAGGATTCATTTCAAGCTCTAAAACCACTTAAAGTTCATTTCAAGAACTCAAGGTTTAAGATATGTGATTTCATCCACTGGGTCCTTTAACCCAGAGAGCCCGACCTTCCTTTTCATGAAAATTGCTTATTTCAAGTTGTATTGCCTCTAAGTATCTCTTACTATTAATCATGAATATAATCATGTTGGGGTTTTACCAAGCATGTCTATTGAGACTAACGCATGTTTTGAGCTATGAAACTATGAATTATCAAGAGCTTTTGTAATGGATTTCAAGGTACCCTACATGAGGGTTTTACTACATGTTGGTTGGTTGATTTGCATTGAGTTTTCTCATATTATTTCACTCTGGAATTGCATGATTTTGAACAAGTATCATGAACCACCATGTGTTTGATAAAATGACATGACAAGAATTCTCAAGTTATTGATAATCTATTACATAATTTACAAGTCAAGTGACATCATGAATATTAAGGGCTTCAAGCATGTATTGAATTCATGAAAAGTGTATATGATTTTACAAGTTTCAAGTTAAGCCCTGCTTCAAGATTTTTACCTCTTTTGAGCCATTCATGTTAAAGCAAGGGTTCATGTATGATTATAATCTACTCTCATATTTAAGTAGGCTCACTATTAGAGGTCAATCAAGTTTGTGAGCTACTGAAGTCATGTTCTTACAAGCTATTCATGTTGTGATTAAAGTATGATTTCATGTATTCAGTGGGATTTGACTTAGCACCGATTGAGGCTTAAGATGGGGGCTCGACCTAAGGGGTCTTTATATAAAATCTTTAGCCTCTAAACTTTGTGCCACAATAGGATTATGATTATTACCCTTGCTATACTAGTGGATCCATCTAGTTCATGTTATCATGTTTGGTTTACCTTAGCAAGTAGAGCAAACATCGCTGGCGGGTGCCATTCCCGGTCACCTGAATGAGGAGGTGTCAGGCCTCAGAGTCTAAGTTGTAGCTTCTTGATCGATGTCGGTTAAGGTCACTTCCCACATATGTATGATATATATATATATATATATATATATTCTACAAGATGAATGATTTACAAGTATGTTTTATTATGAGCATTGATCATGCATTCCATATTGAGATTATATATCCATTGTTTATGATTATGCATTTTGGCTATATTGTCTTATGTCTTCTTGCATTGCATCCTTCATACTTAGTACATTAAAACGTACTAATGCATACTCTATGCCTACATGGTATTACCATGTAGGCACCAAAGCTCCTTTTGATCATTCTCCACGTGTCTAGTTTGGTACTTTGGAGATAAGCATTGGTGAGTCCTCAAGTCAGAGGAAACTATCTTGAGTCTTCATTAATTTGAACACTTGTTATTATGAGGGTGAGCCCGGAAAGTGTCTTGGCCCCTGCTCCATTCCAAATTTAAAGGTGTTATTGTATATTATGATGTACTTATGCTATGAGCTTGACTCCTATATGCTTTTATGATTATCAAAGACTTGCCTAGTCTAGTTCCCTTTTGTTATATCTCTTATTATTGTTTGTTTTGCTTCCGTGACCATTGATATGCTAAGAGGCTTGTTTGGGGTATCTTCGGGTTTCCCATTCTCTGTGTCACGTCTAGGCCTTAGGGTTAGGTTATAACAACCCATGGAGGTGTTATCGGTAAAGGTAGCCAAGGTACATATTCCAATTCATCAAGAATGGGCTAACAGTAGGTCCAAACGAACCATGCCATGTGACACACTCCGTGAGGACAACCATTGAGATGAGAGAAAAATGGTCAACATGGTTGACGAAGGGTTTTTAAACCCCCACTTTGCCCTTAAATGTCTCACTTCATTATTTTTAATTTCTCTCTCACTTTCACGCCCTCTCTTTAGAAAATCCCACAAAATTTCTTTCTCTTTTATCATGATTATTGAGTCAATTTCACAATTCGTGATCTTAATCTTAGTGTGGGTTTCTACGTTTCCAAGCAACTCATCATCCCCATTGTTGGTTAACAAGAAATTACTCCCATTCTTCATCTTTTAGTGTAGTTTGTAGTGTGCATGCGTAGATTTTTGTCCAAAATTGGTGCTTTATTGCTTTAAAGTTTCATAAGGCATGCAATTGGTATAGGATGTTCCATTTGGTTGTGATAACGACCATTGTCAAATACTTGTAGAGGTAACTCTGGAGTATTGTGATTTTAGGGCTTTTTTGTGATAAATATTATTGTACTCGTGGTTCTGGTGCAAGTATGATGGTAAATTTGTGCTTAAATGATGTATATTTTCATTATTGTGTGCTTGGGTGGACCTTGAGATGGACAATGGTGATGTGGCCTGCCACGGCTCACTACATGGGCTATGTGCCTCTACACGGACTGTGAAGTGACGCATACATGCACCCTTGTTTTCTATTAGACCATAAGCCCTCACTATCGGCCCTGTCACAGATCATGACATGTTACATGACCCATATAGTGTCCCCTAAAGCCCGTACAACTTTTGTGATGTCTCTTAGTTCAATTTTGAATTTAATTTCTACATGGTCCTATGATAGACCGGGTGACGCTACTTTTAAGGGTCATTGTCCCTTTTATGGCATAGGGGAAGTCTGATTACCCGTTAGTGCATCAATCTGCTTATTCAAAAATTTCTAACTGTTTCTATGCATTTATGATAATTGCAAGAGCTATGGGTCGACGTCGAAGGTTAGGACTTAGGGATGAGACTGGGTCACGTATCCACGACTCCCCGGCTGTGTCATCTAGCCATCAAAATGGGAATGACTCAGGCGATATCTCCTCATGAGAGTTCAAGGTCCATTTTATGGGCAATGTCTCACATCCCTCCTATCGCACCACAAGGGCTCGTGCAGCGGGTCAAACCATAGGCCCCCAGTCTGAGGAGGGGGTCGCTTATATGGGAGTTGAGGAGGAGGAGGATGCCCTGGAGCAGGAGGAGTTGGTGAAAAAGCCTACACGGGAGGATGTCCATGAGCAGGAGGAGCAGGTGAAAACCTCGGAGGCTGACGGACATGACACTGAGAATCAGGTCGATGAGATAGAACTCCGAGAGAGTGATGATAAAGGTATACATTTTGTAGTCTCCTAGACGACAAACCATGAAACCACCAAGTGGCTCATTGTATTTCTACGGGTTCGTTGGACAGTCCTACGAGCCAAAGAGATTTTCACTCAAGGGCTGACTAACAGCTTCGGGGGGTTCTAACGGTGAGTACTCATCTCGGAAGTTCAAGTTCTCATAGATAAACTTGATTAGATCCCAGAGATTAGAGATGTGTTTGCATCATATCAGTTTGTTTGGATGACACAATCACCTGGTTACTATGGGCCCGACATCATCGAGGAGTTTTACTCTAACTATGTGTCCAGTCAATTAAACTCCATATAGGGTAACCATTCTAAAAAGTTGAAGAAGCAGCTCACCTTCAGGTTGTCCCCGTGGGCACATGTTATGGTGCGTGGTGTAAGGATGGACATTTCGAAGACCACCATCAACAGGTTCCTATTTGGTCTAGATTACCAAGCTCTATTCATGGCTAGAAACTTGAAGATGATGGATTAGGGGAAAATGTTCGATCTGATATCTCAGGCTGCACTTTTTGAATGATTGCAAAGCGGATCGCTGTACAGGGGGCTGATGTGCCTTGTATTACAAACCCCAGAGTCCCTATTGCCAAGGCTTCTAGGAATTTTGTTGCAAAGTTTTGACGGTCGATGGTGTGAAATAGACTATGGCCCATAGGCAATAACAACACGCTCCAACCTTCACATGCGTCTCTAGTAATGTGTTTGATGGCCAAGTTCGAAATAAATGTGGGACAGGTTATAGCTATGGAGATGCACGATCGAGCTCTATCTGACAGAGCTGGCATGCCCTTCCTATTACTAATTCATGCACTTTGTAAATGGGTCAGTGTCTCTACTACACATTATTTGAAAAAAAATGGCTCCAAAGAGCATGGTCAATATTGCACTGATTAAAGATGTCCAAAATACTCTTATGCGGGATAGAACAAGCATGCTGGGGGGCTCAAAATATTTTCCCTAAGTGGCCCCATAGCAGCCCTTTTCATTTGAGGGTTGCAGCCCCGCATCATAGTCAGGCAAGGCTTTTGAGTAGATCGAGGGTGGTGGTGCAGTACCACCGGTGTAGCAAGGTTATGCGTATGTTCCTTATAAGTTCTTGGCTAGGGTGGTAGTTGACCAGCTGCAGACGCGGCCCATTGCTGATCAAATCATTGAAAGGATGCCGCATGTGGTCCATTCTTATGTATAACAAGAAGTGGAATAACTTCAGGCTGAGCTTGTGGGCCAAATCAACATCTTGCGAAATCATGTCAACAGTTTAGAGGGATACTTCCATGATATTTTAGGAGTATTTCTAGGGAAGAGATGAAGAATATTGTGCAAATAGTGAATCACATGCAGGCCCAAATTACACAGCTTCTGACACAATACACTCGCACCGCGCCAGCCCCGCCTCTAGAATCTTAGATGATTCCTTTTAATGCTCCCGTGTCACCTATTCTAGATGATACATGAGGCTCTCCACCCGCCCCACCTGTTGCACCTGTGCCACCTATAAATGAGCCCAAGAGGAAGGACAAGGACAAGAGATGCAGTCACTAAAGTAGTCTTCCACCTGATCTGCAAAAAGAGGCAGAGAGGCAGATGCACAAACCCATGAGAGCCCAGTACCGAGCAGCCACCGAACAAGTGAAAAGAGAGCGGCTGACACTCAAGGTAGAAATGGTAGGATGTCACAACCCAAGCTTAGGGCCTGGCCGTGACATGACAAATGGGAACCCAAAGGGACCCGAAACAAGCCTCTTAGCACATCATTCATACATCCTTGAGCGCAGAAGCAAAATGAACAACAACAAGAGATATAAATAAGGGAAACAGGACTAAGGGAAGTCTTGGATAATCATAAAATACTCAAGAGTCAAGCTCAAAGCATAATACATCAATTGTTCCAACAACACCTCTAAAACATAGATTGGAGTGGGGGCCAAGACACTCTCTGGGCTCACCCTTATAGTATCAAGTGTTCAACATAAGGGAAATAACAAAAGGCAATCGTAACATATATAACGTCCTCGAACTTGAGGACTCACCAAAATGTGTCTCCAAAGCACCGAACTAGCCACATAGAGGATGATGAAAGGTGCTCCGATTCTTACATGGTAACATCATGTAGGCATAGAGTATGCATTAGTACATTTTAATATACTAAGTATCTAGGATGCAATGCAATAAGACATAGACAACATAGTCAAAATGCATAATCATAAGCAATGGATAAGTATAATATCAATATGGCATGCATGATCAATGCTTGAGGTAAAACATGCTTGTAAGTCATATAACTTGCAATATAGATTACATGTGTAGTAAGAGACCATATCAACATAGCCCAAGCATACTATTACTAGAACTCCAAGGCATGCCACCCTCTTGGAAGGAGATTGAGGTACCTATCGCTCATCGTGGTAGTACGGGCATGCCACCCTCCAACAAGGCGATTAAGGTACATAACTCTCAAATGGTAGTATGGGTATGCCACCCCACAACAAGGTGATTGATGTACATACCCCTTAACATGGTAGTACGGGGATGCCACACCCCGACAAGGTGATTGAGGCTTGTCACCCCCTCAACAAGGTGAATGGGCATGCCACCCCCAACAAGGTGTGTTCAACTCAGAATACTATAGATTATTTTCATGAATTCAATACATATATACAATTCCTTAATCATCATAAAGTGAATTGACTTAGAAACAATGTAATAGACCATCAACAACTTGAGAATCCTTGTCAAGACATTTTATCAAAAACTTGGTGCGCGTGTAATGCTAGTTAAACATTATGCAATTCAAGAGTGAAATAATATAAGAAAACTTGATGTAATTCAACCCACCAACACATAGTAAAACCCTCAGGCAAGATACTTTGAAATCCATCATCAAATATCATAATAGATCATAGTTTCATAGTTTAAAACATGCATAGTTTCAAAAACTAATTCATAGTACAAGCTTGAAATAGACAAAAATGTATATTTAATCAACATTTCATAAAACCCCAACATAATTTGTAAGTAAAATCCACAGTAGAAGATACTCATAGAAGATACAACTTCGAAACATGCACTTTTCATAAAAAGGGAGATTTGAATCCATGGGTGAAAGAACCCAATGAATGTAACCCACATACCTCAAACATGGGTTTTCTTGTTGAAGTCTTCAAGGAGACTTGAATCTTTAATAGAGTTCTTGAGATTCAGAATTATGCTTGAGGCACTTGAATTTGGATGAAATATTTTGTTAAGTGTTGGAGAGGGTTTTGAGAGGGTCTCGAGTGATATAGAGTTGAAAAATGGCTAAGTATAGGTGTTTTTTTGAACAAGTGGGCATGGGGCTATGACCCAAAGACCTTTGGGATGATACTGAATTTTCAGAAAAAAATAACACTGATCTGCATCCCTGCTGCATCGCAGCTAGGTTGCGGATCGCCATTGGAAAATTGAAAATTTTGAAAAATTACTTTTCTCTACGATTTCTCTAAAATCGGGGTTATACCCGCTCCGCACTAAATTCTTCCCCCCGATCATGAATATGAAGTCTACTTTTTGATATCACGCACAAATTTTGGGATTTATGGAATTACGATTATGGGCATTTGCGAGGCACGTCTTTTAGGCTCTTTTGGGGCATTTCAAGATCTCCCCCTTGGGAACATTCGTCCCCGAATGTCAAAAAAGCATACATGAAAGAAGTAATCAAGAAGATTCAGCCCAACACAATTAAAACAACGTATTTAAACATCGTTTCAAAAATCTCAATATTAATATCAAAATCACCTTAAACTTGTCAACATAAACATGAATGCATGCAAAATGACATATTAAGACTTGGAATCATCTAGGGGAACTTAAATTAGTACCTTAGGCTTGAGTAGAGTTGAAGAGAAGTTGATATTGTTTTCTCATGTCCGCCTCGGCTTCCCATATGGCACTTTCAACTTGTTGGTTTCCCCAAAGAACCTTGATGGAAGCTACATCCTTGTTTCTCAACCTCTTTACTTGTCTATCCAAAATATCTATCGAAACCTCCTCATTAGTCATAATAATTTCTACCACACCCACAACATCCAAAGGTACAATAGCACTTGGGTCACCCACACACTTTCTCAACATAGACACACGGATGATCGGATGAAACATATTCATATCAATGGGTAACTCCAACTCATAGGCCACGTTATCAATCATCCTCAACACTCTCTAAGGACCCACAAACCTTGGTCTTAATTTTCCCTTCTTTCCAAATTGGACTACACCCTTCATGGGTGAGACTTTCAAGTAAACCCAATCACCAACCTTAAACTCAAGATCCCTCCTCCGCACATCAAAATAGGACTTTTATTTACATTGGGATGTTTTCAATCTCTCCCTTATCGATCTCACCTTTTGCAAGGCTTCCATGACTAAATCCGAGCCTAACAAAGCCATCTCCTCCACCTTAAATAATCGAAGCAGGGACCTACAACGCCTATCATAAATAGCTTCAAAAGGAGCCATACCAATGCTTGAATAATAGCTATTGTAGTAAGCAAACTCAATAAGTGGAAGATGTTCATCCCAACTAGCCTTAAACTCCAAAACACAAGCCCTAAGCATATCTTCAAGAGTTTTGATAGTTCTTTCGGCATGGCCATCCGTTTGAGGGTGAAAGGTCATGCTAAGCTTAACCTTGGTACCAAGACCTCTTTGAAAAGATCTCTAAAAGTGTGAAGTTAATTGAGCACCAAGATCAAAAATGATAGACAAAGGCACCCCATGCAATCTAACCAACTCATGAATGTAGAATTTGGCATAATCTTCGGCACCATATGTAGTTTTGACCGGTAGGAAGTGAGCAGACTTTGTCCTTCTATCCACAACAACCCAAATAGAATCAAAATGCTTCCAAGTCTTAGGCAACCCAACCACAAAATACATATTGATTTCCTTCCACTTCCAAGTAGGAATCTCTATATATTGGGCTAGTCCACCCGGACCTTGATTTTGTGGTTTTACTTATTGGCAATTGTGACATCCAGATATGAACTTGGCAATGTCTGTCTTCATACCACCCCACCAATACACTTCCCTCAAATCTCTATACATCTTTGTAGAACCAGGGTGAATAGAATAGGATTAATTATGGGCCTCATCTAAAATTTTCGTTCTCAAGTCATCAACACTAGGCCCACACAATCTACCTTGGTACCTAAGGGAACCATCTCCCCCTTGGGAGAAAACCTCCACTTTAACACTCTTCACCAAGGCCTTCAACTCTAACAAGGCGGGGTCAAGATCTTGCTTAGCCTTTACCTCCTCAATCAATGAATATTTAGAACAATCAACAACCATTACATCACCATTGCCAATCTCATCCAACCTAACCTCCAATCTAGCCAACCGATGAACCTCTCTAGCTACATCTTTGCCACCGACATCAACATGAGCTAACTATCCATAGACGCCCTACTT
Organism: Solanum medicagineum; assembly: GCA_026153255.1. Taxonomy (NCBI): domain Eukaryota; kingdom Viridiplantae; phylum Streptophyta; class Magnoliopsida; order Solanales; family Solanaceae; genus Solanum; species Solanum medicagineum. Next base: position 434 of record JAPFFP010042419.1, on the reverse strand, counting down.
AGAGCATAGTTCACAATATTAACTTTTCCAGGGTGATACTGCACGGTCATATCATAATCCTTAAGAAGCTCTAACCACCTTTCTTGTCTCAAGTTAAAATCTTTTTGGGTGAACACATATTGGAGACTCTTATGATCAGTGAACACATCAACATGAACTCTATACAAATAGTGACACTAAATTTTCAACGCAAACACCACGGTCGGCAATTCAAGATCATGGGTGGGATAATTCTTCTCATGCATCTTAAGTTGTCTTGAGGCAAGCACTATCACCTTACCATTATGCATCAAAACACAACCCAAACCAATTCTTGAGACATCACAATACACAACAATCCTTTTAACACTTCTAGTATAGACAATATAGGGGCGAAAACAAGCTTATCTTTCAAAGTTTTGAAACTCTTCTCATATTCATCGGTCCACACAAAT
>JAPFFP010042418.1:0-14140 GCA_026153255.1 Solanum medicagineum | reverse complement strand
CAACTCACACTGAATAAAAATATAGTAGCCTACCAATCCTAACCAGAGCAAGACTAGGGTATCACTATCCTAAGGCCCAACAAAAAATAGATAATCATAATATGGTACACAGTGAATATATCGATCACATATATCCTTAATATGCCAAACAAGTACTCTGTCAGTCCCAAGTAATCCTGAAGATAATAGGCAGTCTATATACTGAACATAAGTGTTCTTAACAGGTCACACAACTAACCATAAAATCATATAATTCAGCCGGTACAATTAGTTCAAATATGTATGGCCTCCACCTAACCCCTTGCTAGCTCAATATTCAAGCTACCCAAACAGAATTTTACACATTTAACTCAGTCTAGGAGAAGAGAGGCCATAACTTGCTTGAATGCCGATCACATATGTTCCAAATCAGTCCATATATACTTTACCCTTTTGAACAATCTCAAAACGCTGCCAAGTTATCAAAAATAGGACCACAATGTCAATACAATCGTTCTGACCCCAAAATCATCAGAATGTAACTAAATCATTCATGGGGCCAAAAATAAGAAAATGGGGCTCCCACTTGGAAACTCAAAATAGACCCTGTATAATGACCTTTATAGCTATTCAATTTGGCTCCTCAAATTAGGGCTCAATCTGATGCTCTAACAACACAAAATAGCCAAATAACAAAATGTCATTTCTTTATGGAAATAACATCATAGGAAGTAGGTTCCACAACATATTTACCTCAAATGCAACTCAATTGGCAAAACTCGGCAACAACAGACCAGACCAAGATACCTTGGCACATCTTTCCACACCTGTAAATAGTTGTTTAATAAAGTTCATAATAATCTATTTTACAGTCGGTGGTTACAAGAGTGATATGGATATCCCCTGCCTATCGGGTCAAATAAATTGACCTCGTGGGAGGGGCACCTGGTTTTCCAATCCAGGGTTATCTTCCAACAAATACGAAGGAAGATAATTGAGATTACAATGGAATATTATGGGTGAAGAAATTCAATCACACAATGGAAAATCAACAAACCATATTTTGATTCAAAACAACTAAGTAATCAATTTTTGAAGTTTTCAATAATTAAACTTAACATATAACATCAAAATAGCAAAATTATCTAGAACAATGTGCCAAACGCAATCCAATATTTCCATGATGTTCTTCTCAAAATTTTATGCAAGATGGCCGTTTGTTTCACTCGATTTGGATTTTGACAAGGGAGTTACCATTGTTTGAATTTTTCCCCTCATGTTGGTTGAATTCTAGAATTTTATATCATATACTACCTCGATTTATTCTCTATTATCACGGTGAATAGTACCCCATGATCATGGAGTATGACCACATGACTTACGTGACTACTGGAGATCCTCTGCGATCATGGAGAGTTAACTCATTGACCTACGCAAATTGGATGGCTGGCAAACGATTATGGAATATTAGGCTGACTGAGCTCTCCAAACACTGAAAAGGGTCCCGTAATTGTGGAGCACTATGGGTGCTCCACAAGATTTTAGCTATTTCAAATATTTCAACGGGGTATTCGAAACTCGTTCGGAATCAAGTACATGCAAATGAACTATCTAACCATACCAAGTTCAACATTTCAAATCCAATAGCATAGCAGAAATTCTCATACGAGGTCGTTATGAGAAAATGTGGGTCCTACTTCCCATTTCCATAATTACTCAATTTCCACCCATATCTAGAAGCTTCGAAAATCGAACAAAAAGTCATTTTAGACCAAACTTGACGTTCTGGAACTGATCGCCATTGTTAGAATTTTTATTTAGGTATGCTTTCCAAAAATGTTGACTAAAGTCAACTATTGGCCTATTATGAAGGCTAAAATACAAAACATGATATAAACTAATATCAAAAACCTCGGTACTCAAACTATCCATGCTTCTAGCCTAATTTAGCCATTCCAAAGCTGATGAAATTGTTAGAATTTGTTTTGAGGCCATTTACCCATACTCTACTACAAAAATCATTTTATAACTTTAGGTGGGCCCTCAAATACAGAAAACTACACATCTCCTGAAAAAATGACCGGACGACTGAATATCGGTGCTAGCATGTTGTAAAGGACCTAGAGTAACTATAGGAATGCTATGATCGATGCAAAAGATATAAAAATACAGAAATGACCTAGAGGATTATTACACTTTTTGTTCATTATTGTCTTTACTTTTCATGAAATGTCAACCTATGATACCTATTAGCTACCTTATTTTTATACTCATCTACATTCCGCATTTTTCTTCATGATACAGGTATGAGCACTAGCTATCATTATTGAATTTGAGATAGTTGTACAAATATTAGAGAGTAAGGGTGAGCTTTTGGCATTCTAGGTAACTTGTCTCGTTCTTTTTATATTTTTGACTAATCTTTGTATTTAAGATATGTATGTATATGTATGATCTAGTTTTTGAACTTGTATTCCTGTGTAGTTTCTTTGTGCATTTGGCTACAATGTTTTGGATTATATCTATTTTGGTTTGTGTATATATTTCTTCCATCAGATCTTTCACTTATCCTTTAAATTATTCTTGAATTACTTGTTATTTGATTTCTTATATATGATATGCATGTTACTTGATGCTATGGAATATAGGTCATCTTGCCTACTCGATCATGACATGATTGTGTCAGAGTTCCAAGTTTGTTGGTATTGTTTGTAGAAAGATAATGTCTACTAAAGTTCTATAGATCGGTGCAGATATGTCTATAACCTATCTTTGAGAGGCAACAAGATACATTTAGAAAGATTCTCTATTTTTATTCATTATTATGTAGTGGTTGTCTTATTGGTTCTGTGAAATCTCACTTGCTTTAATATTGCATTGGATGGACTGTATGTGTAGTGCAGTGATTGGGGGTGATTCTCTTGAGAAAATAGATAAAGACTAATCTAGGGGGTAGAGTATGACCCTAAGCGTATGAAGACTGCAACATTAGCTCAATATCGAGATAGAGAGCTTCTTCCTATCCAATATCAGCCCTTTCGCTAGCCTATTCTTTCATAGTTGATAGTTTTGGGTCTACTCTAGCCACCACTCAGACCAGTTAAGTCTCTAAAGTTAGAAGAGAATATCATTGAGTTACTACTTATCCTAGAGGTAATGCAACAGGCCAAAACACCAGCTCAGCTAGCATTATAGGATCAACTACAACAGTAGATGCACAACTTCACTAGTACCCATTACTGTCATTCTAGTTATCATATCTTTTTGTGACCCACTTCCTCACAACCAAAGCATGTATTAGTATCTCTCAAGCATGGGACCTTATGACGCTTACCACACCTAGGACACACCTCATTAGGAACCACAACACCAACACCTTGGGTCCTTGGGAAGTCATTGGCAAATCTCCTATTGGAAGCATGAGAGGACCCTTGGCCTTGGTGGATTCGGCCACCCTTTTGGAACTTACCCTTGAAACGGGCCCTCTTTGTCTCATGACCCCTCCACTTCCTTAAATTTTCCTCTTTTATTTGCTGGGCATAGGTCATCAAACGTGACAAGTTCATGTCACTAATCAACATATATATAAGAAGAGACCATTAAACTATTGGTGGATCGTCACACCCTACCACCCTTTGTGATTGAGATACAAACCTCGTCAATAGGTTGATAAATCGTTGCACGCTACCACCCATAGTGCCGGAGTACAAACCCTCTGATAGGTTGGGGGATCATCACACCCTACAACCCGTAGTGCCGGAGTAGAAACCCCCAATAGGTTGATGGGTACAAACCCCCAACAAGGTTGATGGATAGTCGCACTCCACCACCCGTGGTGTCGGAATACAAACCCCTCGATAGGTTATCAAGGTACAAACCCCTTGACAAGGTTACCCGGCGTGCATCCCTTGAGTAGGGAATGGTCATATTCCAACACTATATATAGAGAACACCATGTACATACATTCATTTAATCATCATATTATCATCATATAATCATTCAACTCATAAGACATGGTTGGACTTTCAATTCCTTAAGATCCCATAACCGAACATTTTATCAAACACTTAGAGAGTGTGTAGTGCTAGTGTAAAACCATGCAATTCAAGAGTGAAATCATGCTATAAAATTCAATGTAAAACCACTAATAGATACTTGGTAACACTCTCAAGCAATATACATCAAATCCCTTCATCAAATCTTAAGATAGATCAAAGATTCATAGCCCAAAACATAGTAAAACAGTCATAATTTCGTAAACCCCAACATACTGTGCAGTGAATCTCAGAATAAATAAGACCCATAGTAAATCATCTTTACATCATGCAACTCTAAGTAAAAGGAAGCTTGGATATCATGGGTGTAAAGAACCCATGAAAGAAAACCACAAACCTTAGCTTTTGAGATGAACTTGATGAAGATTTGAGATGGAGACTTGAAGCTTGAGCGCAATCCTTAAGATCCGGAAAGGGTTTTGAGACTTGAGTTTAGGAGTAAAATATTAGACTAAGCGTTTGAATGAGTATTGAAAAATGTTTAGAAATATATGAGGGTGAAAAATAGCTAAATACAGGTATTTTCACATTTGGAAACACTTAGGCCCAAGATCCAAAATCCTTGGTTAGAGATAAAAATCAATAGCAGCAAAATACACAGGTGACACGATCCAGTCGCAAAGGCAAGATTTACACAGGTCCACAATGCTGCGCATCATTGTGCCATCGTGGATCAATTCTAGAAATTAAAAATTACGAAAAATGAAATTGCTAATCGTTTACTTTAAATTCCGGTTAGACCCATTATCCACTCAAAAGGACCCCCTGAAAAGAATATGAAGTTGAATTTTTGATATCGCACACAGATTTTGAGATATATGAAAATTATAATTTCGAGCACTTCTGAGGCACATTTTTGAGCACTTTCTGGGGTCATTACAGGCAATCCTTATGGAGAGTACTGGAGTAATAGATAGTCTATCCTATGAGAAGGTTCTAGTCCAAATTCTTGACCGTCAAGTTCATAAGCTGAGCAATAAGGAGATAACCTCTGTCAAAGTTCTATGGAGGAATCAATTTGTTGAGGAAGCTATATGGGAAGCTGAGGAAGCCATGAAGAGAAAATACTGGCACCTATTCATGCCAAATGATGATGATGTCAAAGGTAATGTCCTTGTCCTTAACGTAATTAAACTTTCCATTCTTGAATCGATATGTAGATTCTATTCTTGAGTCTAATATAGAAATATAGAACGTTATGGGTAGTTGAGAGTTTGAGAGTGAGGAGTAAGATGAGATTTGAGTCTACTCGTGCCTCCATTCTACCTTTACTCATCATTCGAGGATGAATGATACCAAGGGGGCAGTGATGTAACGCCTCATGAAATTACCAAAATGCTCCTAGGATGTAATTGTATGCATAACGCATCTTCCTAAGCTCCAATGAAAAATTCAAGATTAGATTTGCGATCAACGCAAAAAATTAAGTGGGAGAATGACCTCCGACTCAAAGTTAGAGCTACTCGTCTAGAAAATAATTTTTGCTAATTAATTTCAGGATAGTGAGAGTATGCACCCAGGGCGCGCCGTGCCTAGGACGTGGACCTACACTTAGGTACTTTTAATTTTCGACTGATGTCTTAGAGTCTTAAGAGGCTAAATTTATTCTCAAAGGAATGTTCCTAATCCATTGAGTTGATGTTCTTTATCCAAAGGAGACTAAGTGATGAGAAATCTTGATGTTTGATGTCTTATGAGCATGTTGAGTCCTGGGAGGAGTATTGAGCACCGAAATGGGTAAGAGTAAGTCTCACTCACACTCATTAACTACATTGCTAGTGTAGGAGGAGGATTGGACCATGAGAATGGATGTTTCCTTAGTCCCTAAAGAGGACTTGATGTTATTATGGATCCACAGATGTCACGCCTTTTACCCCGGCAAGGTACTAGGTGGATGCGACAACAACATCATTTTGTTGTATAACCATTGGCTTATAGGTGATGGTTGTTGGTTAGAGAAACTCCCAGATAGGTTTCCCTTTGATAGTACTCTGATGTTGACGTGCTGGTATGAGTCTTGATTGATGTTGATATGACATTGTTCATTCCTTACTCTTGATTTGAGATGAGTATTTGATGAGTTGATGTCATCCCATATAATACTGTTTCCTTTTACCCTACTTTTGCATACCATACATTCCATGTACTGACGTCATTTGGTGCTGTATCGTTTTATGATGTAGATCCTACTGCTAGAGGACTTCAGCAGACGGTCCATTGAGGTTCAACACTTCCTAGTTCAGAGATTAGTGAGTCCTCTCCTGCATTCGGAGGATACCATTTACTTCTTTCCTATGTTTTGAGTTGTTTCTTTGAGTTGTGGTAGTCATGGCCTGTCATGGTACCTTCTCAGACTATAGAAGTAGAGGTTTCATAGACATAGAGATGATGACTTGATGTTGTGTTCTTTCCCCTTTTCTGAACTGAGCTTTTTACTTCTATATTTATGCTATGGATGTTGACAAGTTTTGTGGCCTATGGCCCTATTCCTTAATGTAAATGAGATGGGATTGAATGCCCACTAGTTTATTGCTATTTCTGATGTCTTCCATTGTTTTGATCGATTGAATGGATGTGACGAGGCCAAATGGTTCCCTTAGAGAATAATGATAGTCTTTGAGTGCTAGTTACATTAGGGTACCCTCCAGGTGCATGAAAAAATCTTAAGACACATTCTATGGCACGATATAAGTCATGAAAAAGTGAAACATTTCCTAAAACATCTTGTAGCCTCCTACCCATAGATGAGGCGTGCTTTACACCCATGAATAATACTCTACTTGACGTGGCATGTTGGACTCCAAGGACCATTTATAAACCTAGTGCTCTAATACCATCTCTGTCATGACCAAGACCTAGGGTCTAGGAGTGAATGGCCAATGGGAACTCGAAAGTCCCCAAACAAGCCTTATAGCATTTATCTACATATTATCGGTTTGAAAGCGAACATAAAATAGTAAATGCATAGTTCTAAGGAACGAAAAAGTAGGACTTACGCTACGGGGATTTCATAGGGATAGGGATTTAACATTGATTCATATAGCACATAGCACATAAGAACCAAGGGTCGGGTAAGTATACTCACTCTATGGGGGCAATACGAGACTTAGGATCTTCCACATTTCTACAATAAACATACATACACATCATAATTCTCATAATCAATCCATAATAGTCATATCCAATAGATAACCATAACCATAAGCTCCAAATACAAAACATAACATATAGATCAGATAAGAGTCTACAAGATGTCCAACAATGCCTCTAGGCATTAGAATGGGACGGGGCCAAGACATGTCCTGAGCTAACCCTCAAAGTAAATAACATAAACAAAAGCAATATAGGTAGAGGAATGATGGCTTATACTAGGAAAATAGGACTCACCACAACAAATGTCTCAAATCCGATCTAGCTGTCAAAGGGTGGATGAAGGTAGTCTTCGGTTCCTACATGGTTAGATCTTGTAGGTAAAAAGCATGCCTTTGTAAATTTGAATGTATTAAGTATGCGGGCATGCAATACACATAAACTAATTAAACCTGCAATCAATGTAAGATGACAAGGACACATATATAGAAAGAACTATATATCAAGTGAATAGTTTATATATCAATATGCCATGAGATGTATGATGAATGGATGCACAAATACTTCATATATAATGAAGATGGGACCGCAATCAACATAAGACCAAGTGAGCTATAACTTGGAACTTTGTTGTCTACCCCACAATGGATAAAGAGGTGACCAACTTGCCAAAGGTAGATCCTTAACATTTTTCTCCTTCTTTCCCTTTGGGGCATAAACATGTACCTATGTTAGGCACATAATTATGGGACAATGAGATTCATCTCTAACTGGTAATGCCTCAACAATAGGATGAGCCTCAATCTCAAGATCCTCTCGGTGCTAGGTCATCATTACACTAGAATACATATATATACATGCTTGTAAAAGAGGCAAAAGACTTTCAAATCGTTTATATGCAATCTTAGGCCTAAAGGTCAAATCACATTCTTCATAATCATGCCTAATAGGCTAAAAACCAAAACATTCTTCATGAATACTTTTCATGCATAGGAATAGCTCCTTTAGAGTACCTTCTTGAGAAATGAGTATGGACCCTTGGGGATAGTCCACCCCGCCTCAAACCTCAATCAATGCTCCCTAAACATAGTGGTGTAAACACCCATAATTGCTCAAAGAGTCATAATATTATACATTTATGTGATCAAATTCTTGTCATAACCATAATCTTACCAAAATCATATATATAAATATAATTGGGTCTTGACTCACTTTATAAACTTCATAAAAACCATAGTCATGTATGCATATGCCATGAATGAGATAAGAATACCATGGGTCATAGAGATTCAAACTTAAATCAACAATACATATGAAATTCAAATAAAATATAAGTAAAATTCATATTTAAGTCATAATATAGGCTACTCATGCACAAATGAAGTTTTAAAGGGAACATGCGCATTCATACTTCATATCTTTAATGCAATTCCACATATTAGGGCCTAAATCACTTTAAAATCAACAAATAACTATAACTCATGCTTCAATTAAATTTATCAAAATCATAATTCTTAAAATCCATATTTAAAGTAAGCTAAAATTCAATGAAATTGAGCGTAAAAGAGTTTGGATCTTCTTGGTTGAAAGGAACCAAGAAGCAAACTCACATACTTTAGCTAATGAAGAAGATTCAAAAAGAAATTGGAAGAAATTTGATGAAGAGGAGACCCCTTTCCTTAAGCTTCAAGAAAATCCTTCAATGTTCACCTTAGAGAGTTCTTAAGAGAGTTTGAATATAATTCTGAGTCTAGGAATGAATTTGAATGAGAGGAATAGAGTTTAGGTCATTTGGAGGTCTTGGGATAGCATAAGAAGTAATAAAAGACACTTAGTAGAAGCCACAATTACACACACACACGGAAAAAAGAACCATTAATAAAGCAAAATAACATTTCTTGCCTGGGGTCCCATGAGGAGGTGTCACAGTCCGTAAAAGGTTTCACGGACCACAAAACCCTCACGTGAGACCTCATTTAGTCAAATCTCAAAAAACACAACATAGACGAGCTTACAAAGAGGGGCATAACTTCTTGATCTGAACTCAGAATGAGGAGAAACTGGATGTGTTGGAAAGATAATTCAAAGTGCTTTAATTTGATAGGCTATGGACCACCTAGTTTATTTTGTCATAAGAGATATCACCAATTAAAATTGACCCTTCTATCGATTCTTGTGAAAAGCTTAGCCAATGGAATTTCTTTGAACTTGGCTTGACGAAGAAGGCCCATGATAACACTAAACCATATAAATAAGATTTTATTGAGGACTTGAAAGTGAGCTTAGCTTGAGATTGAAGATTCCATACTTAGAAAAATTCGGCGAAAGTACTCAACAATTGGTCTCGCGATGCGTACCAAGCTATACTGACCGTGTACTCCTCCATACCATTTCACTTAGAAAATTTTTCACAACAAAGTTCCGAGATGGTGATCCAGTACTTAAAAAATTTTCACTCTGAAACCCATACGCTAGGCGATACGGGTCGTACCACTCCATACGGACCGTATACATGGCCGTACCACTACACTTATGCTCATAACTGTGGAGTCTCAACCAAGACTACCATATGGTCCACCACACGATCTGTATGGTCTAACACAGTCTGTGTTGGGTCCAAGTGTGGTATGCCTTGGTCTTAAACTCCACACCAAGGCCCTAACACTCCACATAAGGCCAAGGTCCACTTGAAGGAGGATCCACACGGTCCGTAAAGCACCACACAGACCGTGAAGGCTTCCATGAAGTGTCACCTTGGTCCAAAACGTTTTCAAAACCAAATTTCCATGCTCCATTGAGGTGGTACAAAATTTGGGTCCTTACAGATTAATACTTTTAATTGTGTGGTTGTAAATCAAAGTTATATAAAATGTACCAAAATGCCCTTTAATCTCGTGGCCTTAAACATGCCACGTGGAAAGTTGAAATTAAAATATACTTAAAAAAATGAATATGTCATTCTTTTTTAAACATACTAAAATAGAAAGCAGGTCATTCTTTTTTAAACGGAGGGAGTAATTATAGAAAAGGTCTTTGCAAACAAAGCTTTTGCCACATCAAGCAATGATGTAAAACTGATCAATTCTCCTATTTTAATTAAGAAAACCTCTGCCCAAGACACCAATGTTTGTTTCTTTAGTCTTCCTGAGGCGAGATTCATAAGGAAGACTAAAGAAACAAACATTGGTGTCTTGGGAAGAGGTTTTCTTACTTAAAATAGGAGAATTGATCAGTTCTACATCGTTGCTTGATGTGGCAAAAGCTTTGTTTGCAAAGACCTTTTCTATAATTACTGGCTCTGTTTAAAAAAGAATGACCTGCTTTCTATTTTAGTATGTTTAAAAAAGAATGACCCATTCATTTTTTTAACTATATTTTAGTTTCAACTTTTCACGTGGCATGTTTAAGGCTACGAGATTAAAGGACATTTTGGTACATTTTATATAACTTTGATTTACAACCACACAATTAAAAGTATTAATCTGTAAGGACCCAAATTTTGTACCACCTCAATGGAGCATGGAAATTTGGTTTTGAAAACGTTTTGGACCAAGGTGACACTTCATGGAAGCCTTCACGGTCTGTGTGGTGCTTTACGGACCGTGTGGATCCTCCTTCAAGTGGCCCTTGGCCTTATGTGGAGTGTGAGGGCCTTGGTGTGGAGTTTAAGACCAAGGCATACCACACTTGGACCCAACACGGATCGTGTGAGACCATATAGACCGTGTGGTGGACCATATGGTAGACTTAGGCTTGAGACTCCACAGTTATGAGCATAAGTGTAGTGGTACGGCCATGTATATGGTCCATATGGGGTGGTACGACTCGTATGGCCTAGCGTATGGGTTTCAGAGTGAAAATATTTTAAGTACTGGATCACCATCTTGGAACTTTGTTGCGAAAAATTTTCTAAGTGAAATGGTACGGAGGAGTACACGGTTCGTATAGCTTGGTACTCACCGCGAGACCAATCATTGAGTACTTTCGCCGAATTTTTCTAAGTATGGAATCTTCAATCTCAAGCTAAGCTCACTTTCAAGTCCTCAATAAAATCTTATTTATATGGTTTAGTGTCATCGTGGGCCTGCTTCGTCAAGCCAAGTTCAAAGAAATTCCATTGGCTAAGCTTTTTACAAGAATCGATAGAAGGGTCAATTTTAATTGGTGATATCTCTTATCACAAAATAAACTAGGTGGTCCATAGCCTATCAAATTTAAGCACTTTGAATTAGCTTTCCAACACATCCATTTTCACCTCATTCCGAGTTTAGATCAAGAAGTTATACCCCTTTTTGTAAGCCCGTCTGTGTAGTGTTTTTTGAGATTTGACTAAGTGAGGTCTCACGGGAGGGTTTTGTGGTCCGTGAAACCTTTTACGGACCGTGATACCTCGTCACGGGACCCTTAGCAAGAAATGTTATTTTGATTTATTAATGTTTCTTTTTTTTTTTTGTAATTGTGGCTTCTCCTAAGGGTCTTTTATTACATCTTATGCTATCCTAAGACCTCCAAATGACCTAAACTCTATTCCTTTCATTCAAATTCAATCCTAGACTCAGAATTATATTCAAACTCTCTTAAGAACTCTCTAAGGTGAACATTGAAGGATTTCTTGAAGCTTAAGGAAAGGGGTCTCTTCTTCCTCTCTCAAGAATACCCACTTAGAACTAGATAATAATGGGTTTTGAAACCCTTAATCGGATGTAGAAGACCTCATATACGTTTTTGGGGTCTTAGATAGGTTGGGGAATGACCCAAAGGCCCTTCCCGTAATAAAAGAAATAATTTTCATCCCCCAACACCATGTCTGCGTCGCGCCAGGTGGGCGGACATGTGTATTTCGCAAATTTTTGCTTCTTTCAGTTTCCCCTCGAAAATAAAAAATACCTAAGTGTAAGTCCACGTCCCAGGCGCGTCGCGTCCTGGGCGCGTACTCTCACTATCCTAAAATTAATTAGCAAAAAATATTTTCTGGCCTGATTGCTCTAAATTCGAGTCGAGGTCATTCTCCCACTTAATTTTTCGCATTGATCGCAAAGATAATCTTGAATTTTTCATTGGAGCTTAGGAAGATGCGTTATGCATACAATTACGTCCTAGGAGCATTTTGGTAATTTCAAAAGGTGTTACATCACTTCCCCCTTGGTATCATTCATCCTCGAATGATGAGTAAAGGTAGAATGGAGGCACGAGTAGACTCAAAGCTCATCTTACTCCTCACTCTCGAACTCTCAACTACCCATAACGTTCTATATATCTATATTAGACTCAAGAAAAGAATATACATATTAATTCGAGAATGGAAAGTTTAATTACGTTAAGGACAAGGACATTACCTTTGACATCATCATCATTTGGCACGAATAGGTGCTGGTATTTTCTCTTCATGGCTTCCTCAAAGAATTGATTCCTCCATAGAACTTTGACAGACGCTATCTCCTTATTGCTCAGCTTACGAACTTGACGGTCAAGAATTTGGACTGGAACCTCCTATCTTTTACTCTAGTACTCTCCATAAGGATTGCCTGTAATGACCCCAAAAAGTGCTCGAAAATATGCTTTGGAAGTGCTCGAAATCATAAATTTCATATATCTCAAAATCTGTGCGCGATATCAAAAATTCAACTTCATATTCTTTTTTAGGGGGTCCTTTTGAGTGGATAATGGGTCTAACCCAAATTTAAAGCAAACTATTAGCAATTTCATTTTTCGTAATTTTTGATTTCTAGAATTGATCCACAATGGTACAACGATGGCCATTGCGGATCTGTGTAAATCTTGCCTTTGCGACTGGATCGCGTCGCAGACCAGATGCGGACCTATGTATTTTGTTGCTATTGATTTTTATCTCTGACCAAGGCTTTTGGATCTTGGGCCTAAGTGTTCCCAAATGTGAAAATACCTGTATTTGCTATTTTTCACCCTCTTATATTTCTAAACACTTTCCAATACTCATTCAAACACTTAGTCTAATATTTTACCCTTAAACTCAAGTCTCAAAACCATTTTCGGATCTTAAGAATTGCACTCAAGCTTCAAGTCTCCATCTCAAATCTTCATCAAGTTCATCTCCAAAGCTAAGGTATGTGGTTTTCTTTCATAGGTTCTTTTCACCCATGATATCCAAGCTTCCTTTTACTTAAAGTTGCATGATTTAAATATGATTTACTATTCTTATTTATTATGAAAATCACTGCACACTATGTTGGGGTTTTACGAAATTATGACTGTTTTACTATGTTTTGGGCTATGAATCTTTGATCTATCTTAAGATTTGATGAAGGGCTTTGATGTATATTGCTTGAAAGTGTTACCAAGTATCTATTAGTGGTTTTACATTGAATTTTCTAGCATGATTTCACTCTTTAATTGCATGGTTTTACACTAGCACTACACACCCTCTAAGTGTTTGATAAAATGTTCGGTTATGGGTTCTTAAGGAATTGAAAGTCCAACCATGTCTTATGAGTTGAACGACTATATAATGATAATATGATGATGAAATGATGATGAAATGAATGTAAGTACATGGTATTCTCCATTTATAGTGTTGGAATGTGACCATGCCCGAATCGGGGGATGCGCGCCAGGTAACCTTGTCAAGGGGTTTGTACCTTGATAACCTATCGAGGGGTTTGTATTCCAACACCACGGGTGGTAGGGTGCAACTATCCATCAACCTTGTTGGGGGTTTGTACCCATCAACCTATTGGGGGTTTCTACTCCGGCACCACGGGTTGTAGGGTGTGACGATCCCCCAACCTATCAGAGGGTTTGTACTCCCACACCATGGGTGGTAGCGTGCAACGATTTATCAACCTATTGACGAGGCTTGTATCTCAATAACCAAGGGTGGTAGGGTGTGACAATCCACCAATAGTTTAATGGTCTCTTCTTACATATATGTTATGTTGTCGCGACCCAACCGAGGGGCCATGACTAGTGCTGATTAGGCACCTAAACCGACGTTGGACCACAAACCCAAATATTTTCCTTAAGAAATCTACCAAAATTT
>JAPFFP010042417.1:0-14140 GCA_026153255.1 Solanum medicagineum | reverse complement strand
CTCGTCTCCGTTTAGCTAGCAATTTAAGCTAAGCAAGTAGGTGATTCATTTGCTAGCTTTCTAAGTCCTACAAGCACCTCAAGTCTCTCACTTTATTTAGGCTCGTGATCTTCTAAATTTGACATAAAGGTTATTTACATACGACCCTCTTCAGCATTAGACATACATATCGCCATCTAATTTGAGATTCAAGCACTTTTAAAAGTGGGCGTTAATTTGACCAAACCACATCATATTTCATTTGCATAGTACTAGTATTGTAAGATGTGGGGTTTTACATCCTCCCCCCTTAGGAACATTCATCCTCGAATGTTAGCACAATTGGATAGCTTAACTAAGTTTAAATCTTTACTTATACAAACTTTTGAAAACACACTAAGTATTCAATCACACGTAACCCAATTCTGCTTGTTAGACTTCCTCTTTAGCTTCAAATAAGTAAGTGTATTTTAATTTCATCATGTCCTCGCCTCCCATGTTATTTCTTCTGCTTGCTGGTTCCTCCAAAGTACTCTCACTGAAGCTATTTCTTTATTCCTTAGCTTCTTAACTTAATAATCTAGAATAGCAATAGGTACCTATTCATAGGTGATATTTTCTGTAACCTGCACATCCTCAATAGGAGTGATACGGGATGGGTCACCTATGCATTTTTGAAGCATTGAGACATGAAAAACTGGACGAACCATTAAAAGTTCCTGGTGTACCTATAGTTCATATGCAACCTGCCCGAAACCTCTTAATAATTTGATATGTCCCTATGTAACATGGGCTCAGTTTTCCTTTCTTACCAAATCTCATAACCTCTTTCATTGGAGACACCTTTTAAAATACCCAATCCCCTACTGAGAACTCCAGTCCTCTCCTTGTAGCATCCGCATATAATTTGTGATGACTTTGGGCTATTTCTAGCCACTGCTATATTACCTTAACTTTTTCCATGGCTTGTTGTACTAGATCTGGCTCAAGCAAGGTGGTTTCACCCACTTCAAACCATCCAATTGGTGACCTACATTTCCTCCCATACAAAGCTTCGTAAGGTGCCATCTTGATACTCACATGGTAGCTATTGTTATAGGCAAATTCAGTAAGTGGCAAATGGTCCACCCAACTACCTTTAAAGTCCAAAGCACAAGCTCACAACATATCTTCAAGTGCCTAAATGGTGCGTTCTGCTTGACCGTCTGTTCGAGGGTGTAATGTTGTACTCAAATTCACTTGTGTCTATAAACTTCTTTGGAAGGACTTCCAAAACATTGAAGTGAATTGAGCTCCTCGATCAAATATAATGGAGATTGGGACTCCATATAGCTTGAATATCTCTTTGAGGTATAGCTTGGCATACTCTCCAGCCGTATAATCACTCCTGACTGGCAAGAAGTGTGCTGAATTTGTGAGTCTATCAACTATTACCTATATAGAGTCAAACTTCTGAAATGAGCGAGGCAACCCGGTAACAAGATCCATATTGATCATATCCCACTTCCATGTTGGAAGCTCTATACACTTCATATAACCTCGTGGCTTTTGGTGTTCTATTTTCACTTGTTGGCAATTTGGATATTGAGCCACGAATTCTGCAAGGTCCTTCTTCATGCCTTCCCACCAAAACATTCCCTTCAAGTCAAGGTATATCATAGTTGATCCTAGATGGATGGAATATTGGGAAAGATGGGCTTCTTCCATTATCCTCTTTCTTAATCCATTAATATCAGGCACACATAATCTATTTTGGCAGTAAACTACTCCATTTTGTGTAAGGTCAAAGCCTTTTATCGTACCCTGACTCACCTTTTCCTTAAGCTGTCGTAGAAAAGGATCCTTAAACTATTTTTCTTTCACCTCCATTACTAATGAAGATGTTGCTGCATTATGTACAATAACCCCTTCCTTCGGAGTTTCAAGAAGGCGAACTCCCAAACTGGCTAGCTGACATAGATCCTTAGCCACTCCATGACTTACCAGATCTTGATCACCAGTATTCATGGTTGCCTTACGACTCAGAGCATCGGCTACCACATTTGCCTTCCTCGGGTGGTGAAGTATATTAATGTAATAATCCTTTATTACCTCTAGCCATCTCTGCTGTCTTAAGTTTAGGACTTTCTGCTTAAAGATGTATTGCAGGCTCTTATGATCAGTATATATGTCAATGTGAACCCCACACAAATAGTGGCGCCATATTTTTAGAGCAAACACAACTGCTGCTAGCTCAAGATCATGTGTTGGATAGCATTTCTCATGTGGCCGTAGCTATTCAGATGCATAACCAATTACCCTACAATTCTGTGTTAGTACATACCCTAAGCCAATTCCTGAAGCATCGTAATACACTACATACCCCTCAGTACCTTCTGGGAGTACTAGCACAGGTGCAGAAGTTAGCTTATTTTTCAGCTCCTGGAAGCTTCTTTCACATGCATCATTCCATTGGAACTTGGTTGCTTTATGTGTCAACTTTGCTAGAGGTGCAGAAATAGAAGAAAAACTTTCAACAAACCTTCTGTAATAACCTTCCAACCCTAAAAGGCTCTGAACTTCCGTGGGTGTCGTAGGCCTTGGCCAATGTTTCACAGCCTCTATCTTTTGTGAATCAACCCTTGTTCCCTCATCAGACACAATATTACCCAAGAATGCTACTGATTTTAGCCAAAATTCACATTTAGAAAATTTGACATACAACTGTCAATCACGAAGAACCTGTAACACTTGTCGTAAGTGATTTGCATGGTGCTTTTCTGATCTTGAATATACAAAAATGTCATCTATACATACTATCACGAACACATCCAAGAATGGCTTAAATACCCTGTTCATCAGATCCATAAAAACTGCTAGTGCATTTGTTAGCCCAAATGACATAACAAGAAATTCAAAGTGACTGTGTTCTGAAAGCAGTCTTAGGTATATCTTTCTCCTTCACTCTCACTTGGTGATAACCTGATCTCAAATCAATTTTTGAAAAGCATTTGGCACCCTGTAACTAATCAAATAAATTGTCAATCCTGGGGAGGAGGTATTTATTCTTAATTATCACCCTATTCAATTGTCGATAGTCGATACACATTCTCAAGGTGCCATCCTTTTTGCGTACAAATAACACTAGTGCACCCCAAGGAGACATACTAGGTCTTATAAAACCCTTCTCCAATAAGTCTTTTAACTGCTTTTTTAATTCACACAATTCTGCCAAGGCCATTCTGTATTGAGGGATGGAAATAAGTTGAGTGCCTAGAAGTAAGTCAATACCAAAATCTGTTTCTCGTTCTGGAGGTAAACCTGGAAGTTCTTTAGGGAACACATCAACGAATTCATTCACTATTGGAACAGATTGAAGGGTTGGTGATTCTGCCTCCATATCCCTCGCCCTAAACATATATACCCCTTAGATATCATCTTTTTGGCTTTAAAATAAGAGATAAACTTACTCTTTGGTGCCCCAATATTGCGTTTCCATTCAAGAACTGCCTCATTTAGAAAGTGGAAGTACACTTTCTTAGTTCGGTAATCTACGGTGGTATTGAAAGAAGCTAACCAATCCTTGCCCATTATAACATCGAATTCCACCAATTCTAGCTCAATAAGGTCAACCAATGTGTCACAATCACAAACAGTTACTACACAGTCATAATAAATCCTTCTAGCCATAATAGATTCACCAGTTGGTGTGGACACTTCAAATAGTTTGTTCAATAATTTGGGTGTTCTCTTAAGCTTCCCAGCAACTAGTGGAGTAATGTATGATAGTGTAGAAATAGGATCAATTAATGCATATACATTATGTGAAAAGATGGACAATATACCTGTATCAGGTGAAACTTTCAAATTTTGCCGACTCCCCAGAGCATAAGTGCGATTCTGGACTCCGCTAGAGCTAGCTTCCCCTCTAACACCTCTACCAGGACCCATAGGTGCTTGTTGACCCCTACCTAATGGAGGAACTAATGATGATGATGCAACAGCTGACCCAGTATATTGTGTTATATCACCCCTATGTCTCCTTGGGCAATCTCTCATCATATGCCCTGGCGCACCACACCAATAACAAGCGTCTGTCCCAACACGACATATACCTGAATGACTTCTTCCACACTGTTTATAAGGCTGCGTACGGGTTATTTGCCGACCTGCTGAATATCTCGTTGTCTGTGTACCTTGTCCCTCACCTTGTTAACCAAACTGATTACTTCTAGACCCTTGAAATTATGGTGGAGCACTTGCTGCAGAGTAGGAGGATAAAGGGCTAGGTGGTCCAATAGAAAACCGAGGATAAAGCTCACCTTGGGATGGTGTAAACTGCCCTGTAGACCTGGCCCTCTTCGATTGCGCCCTTTCTAACTCTTATGTCATTCTCCTTTGCCTCTGATCCTCCAATTTCTGTGTAGAAGCTTGCATTCGCGCTATATCTATGTCTTTGTTCAAGGAAGTAATGGTACAGTTTGACCAGATACGTATCCAATCTATCCACATATTGATGAACTCTATCTGCCATAGTAGCAACTACATTAGGAGCATACCTGGACAGGGAGTTGAATTGAAGGCTATACTCCCTCACGCTCATATTCGCTTGGTAGAGATTCAAGATCTGATTTACACTGGTCTCTCGGATCTCTAATGGTAAGTAATGGTCAAGAAATGCATCTTTGACCTCCTTCCAGTTAGTTGGGGGTGTATCTATACCCTTAGATTGCTTCCAAGCTTCACACCACAATATAGCCACACCCTTCAACCTATATGTCGCTAACTCAACAGCTTCTGTAGCACTCACATGTATAACATCTAAAATGCACTAAATCTGATCAATAAAGTCTTAGGGATCTTCATTAGGATCTGACCCAGTGAAGAATGGAGGGTCCAAATTAAGGAAATCACGTATCCTTGTACCAACTGCCCTATTCGCACCACTTGCACCTATAATTGGACCTTCCTATCTTTGAACTTGGCCAGCAACTATATGGGTCAACAGTTGGACTGCATTTCTCAAATCCTGCACAGTAGCATGGATAGGTGGTTCTAGAGGAATTTCACTACTTCCGGGTTCACCAGGAGCTGGAGGGGTTGGAGATGTCTGTGACCGAGACTCCTCTTGAACCTCATTTTATTGTCTCACCTGAATAGGTATGCGAACCACCACTTCTACTCCCTTCCTTTACCCTTGTTTTGCTTGTTTTTTGGCATACTTGCTGTACAAAACAATTTTAAGAATTAGACAAAATGCACTTATTACACTAGGCTCTATGGCACGATATAAAAAATGAAAAGAAACTAACAAATCCTAAATGCCATGTAGCCTCCTGCTTATAAATACGGTGCATAACACATCGATAAATAAGATTATACATAGACACGGCTTTGTAGACTGCCCAAGACGACTCGCTCTGATACCATTTCTGTCACGCCCAAAGTC
This sequence comes from Solanum medicagineum, assembly GCA_026153255.1. NCBI lineage: Eukaryota > Viridiplantae > Streptophyta > Magnoliopsida > Solanales > Solanaceae > Solanum > Solanum medicagineum. The sequence continues at coordinate 8,733 of JAPFFP010042417.1, read as the reverse complement.
CCGTTAGGGCGGACTGGCACCCGTTGTCGATAAGGCTCGGGAGAATCAACTTGTATCCATGCGCTTTTTTATACATATTATAAGGGATTTCTCTATTTGACATGCCTTTAACACAATAAACAGTGATAACAAGCTAAAAGAAAATGCATATGGCTAGGCCGTTGGGGCCACGTTGTCTAAAGTACGATACATGACCACTTTTGAATTTATACAGTCCACAAAGCCTCTATGTAAGGAAAAATATCTGATAAGGGTCGGGACAGGCCCCGCCTCGGCTAACTATACAACACAAAAATATAAGCTCTAGACACAAAAAACTCCGAAGCAACCTGGAGCTTGGTAACAACAGGTGGATATCATGTACTCCTACTAGGGAGATCTACTGACACCTATACCTGCAGCATGAAATGCAGGTCCCCCATAAGGGACGTCAATACGAGATAATGTACTGAATATGTAAGGCAGGAAACACTGTATATGAAGTGACAAAAACTATGCACTGGTGTAGGATAAGAGACCACCCTTAGTTATACTGTGGGATCATGTACTTTATATTTTTTTATTACTTTACCTTTACTGTATAATCTATGCACAACATGTAATACAAATGGCCAACTGAGCAGTGGTAAATCTATATCAGGATCAGCCCTAGTTAAGACTTTCCTTTCACCCCTTGGGCTACTCCCCGTGATAGGATCAACCCTGGCTAGGTGATTCTACCACCTCTTGGGTTACCACCCATCAATAAACAATATACTTTACCTTTCAATTACCTTTGAGAGGATTATTTTGGTGGTCACAATATTGGAGCTATTAAACTATAGATGTAGCATGTGACATGTAGATAATCATACAAGACACGATGAAAATGAACAAAGTACGTTACAAAAATAATAAAATGAGTATGAGATGGAACAACTCGTGAACTTTATTTAGCAACAAGAACCCATGTAACTTGGTATCCAGGTATGTATGCAGATTTAAAGGTGACTATGTATGGGAGCATATGAACTTGTGAAAGAGTAGAGACATGGTTAATAGTTGTCTCTGAGTTGGTAAGTGCCTTTATGTGCCAAGGAGGGATCTGTGTTTCTTGCCAAATAATATGACCTCAAGTAGCCTTACATACGTCGCTGTACGACCTCGCTATTACCTCGACATAACCTTAACTTCCTCCAAATATTTATATACAACATATTAGGTGATAAAACTAGCATTAGCAGCCAATAGATACATCTTGGCAGCCCAATCTCATAAAAAAACAACATACGGGCAGCAAGCATATAATTATAAACCCGAGCGTATTCTTTCAACCTTTCCACCCGTAATCATGTTTTGTAATATACATATCATATGTAGCTTGGATTAGTGCCATAACAGTCTTACGATAGCCCACAAAGGACAACACATAATAATTCTACACAACATACAAATAGGAGGCATAACGTTACGTCCCTTCGCCACATTTTGACGTCGACAATCCAGAACCTGTTTCAACTTTACCCAAACTGTCCTCAACCCATCTATACATAGAAATAGACCTTAAAATGTCTTAGAATAGTACCAAATAAGTCATGAAGGACGTGAGGTAATAGCCTTCCATCTATCAGCCCACAAGTTCATACTAAGAGTACAATTGCGATATCCTATAAGAATTCACTTTCGCGGACTGTAGAAGTGGTGCAGCAGCCTTTATACATCATTATGGAACCAATAGTCATTAAGAACAGTAGCATCTCTTCATAATCAATCTAACCAAAAAGAGAAAAGCTTCCAAATAAACAAGAAAAATGTACAACAACCTTTGGAACACATGTTGTCCAACAATTTCAGCAAACATAACTAGCATATATTTCTTATTTGTCATGGGATAAGTATAACAAATACATGGATACTGCAACTTACCTTAGCCTTCAAGATCAGGTTTCCTTCAAGAACCTTAGTGGGTTGTATTGGCTACCTTGTGAAGTGAAGCAAAGAAAAAACAATGCTCTTTAGGAAAGCTGAAAAATTGTTTCAAGTGAAATGACTTAAGGGGCTGTTTTTGAGCCCTTTTAAAGGGTCTCATTAGCCGACTTTCTCTTGAACATTTGACCATATATTAGTACATATTACGAAGTTGGTGATGCAACAGCTTGGCCCTCACACTTGGGCCTAAATAGGTCGCAAAGTTGATAGGCCTTGGCCGCCCATTTTTCCTAATTCCTCTTCATTTAGTTTAGGTCCAATTAGTCAAGTAGGTTGTGATGTACTTGGGCCCTTTTGATGTACTTATTGGGTTAAAAATATATTCCATTTATGATGCTAAAACATGGGCTAAGGTTATACCCTTAACACGAACTTTATTCATAATAGGACTTGGAAAAATTTGATGTTGGTCCTCGTCTCTATTTATCTAGCAATTTAAGCTAAGCAAGTAGGTGACTCACCCCACTAGATTTCTAAGTCCTACAAGCACCTCAATTCTCTCACTTTATTTAGGGTCATAATCTCCTGAATTTGACATAAAACCTATCTACACTCGACCCTCTTCAGCGTTAGACATACATATCACCATCTAATTTGAGATTCAAACACTTTTAAAAATGGGCGTTAATTTGAACAAGTCATATCATGTTTCATTTGCATAGTACTAGTATTGTAAGATGTGGGGTGTTAAAGGGTGAGGGACTTTATGAGGATTAACCCACCGGAGTTCTATGGGTCTAAATTGGATGAGGACCCTCAAGAATTCATTGATCAAGTTTACAAGGTATTAGCTATTATAGGTGTTAGATCGGAACAGAAGGTGGAGTTGGCAACTTACCAATTCAAGCGGTGGCTCAAATATGGTATACTCAATGGAAGGAGGAGAAGTGGAACAACAATGTGGTTCTATGGGAGGAGTTTAAGCTGGCTTTCCTCAATCGGTCCTTTCCTCTTGAGCTTAGGGAAGCCAAATTGGTAGATTCTTCATGAATTTGAAGTAAGGATCTATGAGTGTGAGGGAGTATGCCCTCAAGTTCAAAACCTATCAAAATATGCTCCACACTTGGTTGCCGACCCAAGGTCTAGAATGAACAAGTTCGTGATGGGTGTATCCGACTTGGTGAGTGAGGAGTGCTAATCCGTTATGTTGATTAGTTACATAGACTTGCTTGCTTGATGAATTATGCCGAACAAATGGAGGAGGAAAAGTTGAGGAAGAAAAGGGGTCATGAGGCCAAGAGGGCCCGTTTTGATGGTAAGTTCCAAAGTCGCAAAGTTTCCCGGTTTCATCAAGGCCAAGGGTCTTCTCATGCTTCTAATAGGAGGTTTGCCAATGACATCCCTAGGGCCCAAAGTGATGGTGGTGTGGTTCCTAATGATATGTGTCCAAGATGTGGTAAGGCTCATGGTGTCCCATGCTTGAGGGCTATTAATGCTTGCTATAGTTGTGGGAAAGTAGGCCACAAGATGATGGATTTCCCTTATAACTGGAACAAGGGTAAAGAGGTTCATCCATAAGGCCCGGGAGCAAATGCGGTTCCTTTGGGAAGAGGAGGTCAACAAGGTGGTGTCCCAAGGCACAATCGATTTTATGCTCTTCATGGGAGGCAAGGGGTTGATGAGGTTCTTGATGTTGTCACTGGCATGTTAAAAGTGTTTGATTTTGATGTGTATGCATTGGTAGCTCCAGGTGCCGCTCTTTCTTTTGTTACTCTTCTTATTGCCAAAAGGTTTCATGTTAAGCGCGAATTGTTGTGTGAGTCTTATGAGATGTCTACTTCTATTGGTGCATATATTGTTACTAGAAGAGTCTATAAAAATTGTCCTGTTTACATCTTGCATAAAATATTGCATCGTGATCTTGTTGAGTTGGATATGGTGATTTTGATGTCATCCTTGGAATGGATTGATTGCATGCATACTATGTCCTATTGATTGTAGAACCAGTAGCGTCAAATTCCAATTCCCAAATGAACCTGTTCTTGAGTGGGAGAGTCATGATGTGGTGGTCAAGGGTAGGTTTATCTCTTGCATTAAAGCCCAAAAGTTGATCTTTAAGGGGTGTCTCTATCATCTTATGAGGGTTAGGATATGGAGTCCAAAGTCCTTCCTATATAGTCGGTTCCAGTGGTAAATGAGTTCCTTGATATCTTTCCAAATGACCTTCCCGGTGTTCCTCCCAAAAGGGAAATAAACTTTGATATAGACCTCCTTCTCGATACCCAACCCATTTATATTCCCCTTACCGTATGGCCCCGACGAAGTTAAAGGAGTTGAAGGAGCAATTAAGGGACTTGTTGGAGAAGGGTCTTATTAGGCCTAGCCAATCACCTTGGGGTGTACCAATGTTACTTGTGAAGAAGAAGGATGGGTCTCTTACAATGTGTATTGACTACCGGCAACTTAATAGGGTTACCATAAAAAATAAGTACCCTCTCCCAAGAATTGATGATTTGTTTGACCAACTTCAAGGGGCTAGTCACTTCTCTATGATTGATCTTTGGTCTGTGTATCATCAAGTTAAGGTGAGGGAATGTAACATTCCTAAGATGTCCTTTCGGACTAGGTTCGGGCATTATGAATTTGCGGTTATGTCTTTTGGGTTTGCCAATGCACCGGCTATCTTCATAGGTCTTATGAATAGGGTCTTTAAACCCTATCTTGATTTGTTTGTGTTAGTTTTCATTGATGATATTTTGATCTATTCTCATAGTGACGAAGAACATGTGGCTCATTTGAGAGTAGTGCTACGAAAATTGAGGGAAGAGAAGTTGTATGCTAAGTATGAGAAATGTGAATTTTGGTTAAGGGAGGTTATGTTTCTAGGTCATGTGGTGTCGGGGGATAGTATTAAGGTGGACCCTAAAAAGACGGATGTGTTTTGAAATTGGCCTAGACCATTGACTCCATCGGATATTAGAAGCTTCTTGGGCTTAGCGGGTTACTATCGGAGGTTTGTGAATGGGCTCTCTTCCATTGCTTCTCCCATAAATAAGTTGACTCAAAAGAAGGCTAAGTTTTTGTGGACCAATGAATGTGAAAAGAGTTTCCATACCTTGAAGGATAAGTTTGTGTCTGCTCCTATCTTGTCTCTACCAAAGGGTTGGAAGGCTTTGTTGTGTATTGTGATGCCTCCTGGATTGTTCTGGGTTGTGTTATGATGCAAAATGGTAAGGTGATAGCCTATACTTTTAGGCAACTCAAAGTGCGAACTCATGATCTTGAATTTGCCGACGTGGTATTTACTTTGAACATTTGGCGTCATTATTTGTATGGAGTGCATGTTGATATGTTTACCGATCATAAAAGTCTCCAATATGTGTTCACTCAAAAAGTTCTCATCTTGAGACAGCGATGGTGGTTAGAGTTTCTTAAGGATTATGATATGAGTGTGCATTATCATTCTGGTACGGCTAATATTGTGGCGGATGCTTTGAGTAGGGTTCCTATGGGTAGCTTAGCTCATGTTGTTGATAAGGGCAAAAAGGTGGCTAGGGAGGTTCATCGATTGGCTAGATTGGGGGTTGTTGATGGTTCAAAATCTTCCTTGGTTGATGAGGTAAAAGCAAAGCAAGATCTCGACCCCTCCTTGTTAGAATTGAAGGCCTTGATGAAAGAAGGCAAGGTGGAGGTTCTCCCAAGGGGAAGATAGTTCCCTTAGGTACCAAGGTAGGTTGTGTGTGCCTTGTGTTGATGATTTGAGAAAGAAGATTATTGATGAGCCTCATAATTCATCCTATTACATTCACCCCGGTTCTACAAATATGTGTAGAGATTTGATAGATGTGTTTTGGTGGGGAGGCGTGGAGAAAACCATTTCCAAATTTGTATCCGATTGTCATAGTTTCCAACAAGTCAAAGCCAAACACCAAAGGTCAGATGGCCTAACCTTAGACATGGAGATTCCTACTTGGAAGTAGGAAGAACTTAAGATGGATTTTGTGGTTGGGTTGCCTAAGACTAGGAAGGGGTTTGATTCCATTTGGGTTATGGTTGATAGGATGACAAAGTCTTCTTATTTCCTATCACTTAAGACTACTTATGAGGCCGAAGACTATGATAAATTCTACATTCACGACTTGGTGAGATTACATGGGTTGCCCTTGTCTATCATATCGGATCGTGGTACTCAATTCACTTAACACTTTTGGAGGTCCTTCCAAAGAGGTATTGGAGCCAAGGTAAAGCTTAGTACGACCTTCCACCCTCAAACAGATGGCAAGCCGAAAGAACTATCCAAACTCTCGAGGATATGCTTAGGGCTTGTATTTTGGAGTTTAAGGGTAATTGGGATGATCATCTTCCATTGATTGATTTTTCTTACAACAATAGCTATCATTCTAGCATTGGTGTGGCTCCTTTTGAGGCCCTCTATGGTAGACATTGTAGATAACCGGTTGGATGATTTGAAGTGGGAGAAATGGCTTTGTTGGGTTCGGATCTAGTTATGGAGTCTATGGAGAAGGTAAGGTTAATTAGAGAAAGGTTGAAAATTGGCCAAAGTCATCAAATGTCCTATGCCGATGTGAGGAGAAGAGAGCTTGAATTCAAAGTTGGTGATTGGGTCTACTTGAAGGTGTCTCCCATGGAGGGTGTGGTTCATTTTATTAAGAAGGGTAAATTAAGTACAAAATTTGTGGGTCCTTATAGGGTGTTGAATAGGATTGGTAAGGTGGCCTATGAGTTAGAATTACCTAGTGAAATGGATTTGGTTCATCCTGTTTTCCATGTGTCTATGTTTAGGAAGTGTGTGGGTGATCCAAATGCTATTGTTCCATTGAAAGTTATGGGTGTTGTTGATGACAACTTGACTTATGAAGAAGTTCCAATAGAGATCTTAGATAGACAAGTGAAGAGGTAGAGGAATAAGGATGCTGCTTCTGTTAAGGTCCTTTGGAGGAATCAACAAGTGGAAAGTGCTACATGGGAGGCCGAAGCGGACATGCAAACCTGATATCCTTATCTTTTCCATTCTACTCAAGCCTAAGGTATTAACGCTAAGTCCCATATGTGATTTCAAGTCTTATGTTTTAGCCCTTATGTCATTTGCATGCATTCATGTTTATGTTGACAAAGTTCATGGTGATTTCAACACTTATGCTGAGATTTTTGAAACGATGTTTAATTGTATTGATGCATTCATGTTGGGGCTGATTTCTTCATGATTACTCTTCTCATATACGTTTCTTTGAAATTCTGAGACGAATGTTCCCAAGGGGGAGATACTGAAACAACCCCCATAAATGCCTAAAAATGTGCCTTGGAAGTGCCCAACATCTTAATTTCCATATATCTTAAAATCCGTGCGTGATATCGAATATCCGACTTCATACTCTTACTCAGGGGAAAAAATTGAGTGGGAAATAGGTCTAACCCTAATTTTAGAGAAAAAAATTCACATTTTCAAAATTCAAAATTTTCCTTATCCAGTGTTGATCCGCACACCTGGCGCGACGCGGCTGGGGCGTAGTCCAGTGTTAAAAAGTTGCCAGTTTTGTTGTTCAGTCCAAGGCTTTTGGATCTTGGGCCTAAATCCTTCAATGCATGAAAATACCTATACTTATTCATATTTCACCTTCATATCATACAAGACATTCCCAAATACTCTCTCAAACACTTAGACAAATATTTCACCCCAAATTTCAAGTCCCAAAACTCATCCGGATCTTAAGGATTTCACTCAAGCTTCAAGTCTCCATTTTCAATTTTCATCAAGGATTCTCCAAAGTCCAGGTATGTGGGTTTCAACCATTAGATCCTTTCATCCATGGTGCCCAAGCTCCCTTTTCACCTAGATCTCATGTTTCTAAGTTGATTTACTTATGGGTATTACTTATTACGAATTTGACTATAAACTATGTTGGGTTTCATGAAATTGTGATTGTTTAAGAATGTTTTGAGCCTTGAATCTATGATCCATTGTGGGATTTGATGAAGGGTTTTGATGTATCTTGCATGAGGGTATTACAAAGTATTGGTGGGTGCTTTTACATTGGGTTTTCTTGCATGATTTCACCGTTGAATTGCATCCTCTTACACTAGCATTACACACCCGCCAAGTGTTCGACAAAATGTTTGGATATGAATTCTTGAGTTGGTGAAGGTCTAAAGCATGCCTTATGATTTGAATGACTTAATGATGATGAAAGGAATGTATATATATGTCATTTTCCTCTATGGTGTTGTGAGTGACCAAGCCTCGCTCGGGGGGTTATAGGCCTGGGTAACCACATTGAGGGGTTTGTACCTCGATTGCTTCGCTCTGGAGGTAGTAGGCCCGTGCTATCAGATTGGGGGGGGGTATGTACTTTAATAATCACATTGAGGGGTTTGTACCTCAATCGCCTTGCTCGGGAGTGGTAAGCCCGTGCAACCATGTAAAGGGGTTTGTACCTTGATTACCATATTGGGGGGTTTTGTACCTCGATCGCCTCCCTCGGGAGGTGGTAGGCCCACAAAATTATATTGAGGGGTTCTTACCTCATTAACCATATTGAGGGGTTTGTACCTCATTTGCCTCTCCAAGGGGCTAGTAGGCCTTGAATATTCTATATTGGTGGTCTCTTCTTACACATGTATTATGTTCTACGTAAGCATGATTTACTCTAAGCATTATCCATGCATGCCATATTACTATATGCTTATTCATTGCCTATGTTTACGCATTTCGATTATGTTGCTTATCTCTTGTTGCATTGTATCCTACATACTTAGTACATTCAAATGTACTAACGCAGAAATCTATGCCTACATGATATTACCATA
>JAPFFP010042416.1:0-14142 GCA_026153255.1 Solanum medicagineum | reverse complement strand
CTTGCAGAATTTGTGGCTCAATGTCCAAATTGCCAACAAGTGAAAGTAGAACACCAAAAGCAAGGAGGTTATATGCAATTCATAGAGCTTCCCACATGGAAGTGGGATATGATCAACATGGATTTTGTTACAGGTTTCACTCTCTCATTTCAGAAGTTTGACTACATATGGGTAATAGTTGACAAACTCACAAAGTGAGCACACTTCTTACCTGTCAGGACTGATTATACAACTGAAGAGTATGCCAAGCTATACCTTAAAGAGATAGTCAGGCTACATGGTGTCCCAATTTCCATTATATCTGACCGAGGAGCTCAATTCACTGCAAAGTTTTGGAAGTCCTTCGAAAGGGGTTTAGCGGCACAAGTGAATTTGAGTACCGCATTCCACCCTCAAACAGACAGTCGAGTAGAATGCACCATTCAGACACTTGAAGATACGTTGTGATCTTCTGCATTGGACCTTAAAGGTAGTTGGGTGGACCATTTGCCACTTATTGAATTTGCCTATAATAGTAGCTACCACACGAGTATCAAGATGGCACCTTATGAAGCTTTGTATGGGAGGAAATGTAGGTCTCCAATTGGATGGTTTGAAGTGGGTGAAACCACCTTGCTTGGGCCAGATCTAGTACAACAAGCCATGGAAAAAGTTTAGGTAATACAGCAGCAGCTAGAAACAACCCAAAGTCATCACAAATCATATGCGGATGCTAGAAAGAGAGGACTAGAATTCTCAGTAGTGGATTGGGTATTTTTAAAGGTGTCTCCAATGAAAGGGGTTATGAGGTTTGGTAAGAAAGGAAAACTAAGCCCACATTACATTAGGCCATATAAAATTATTAAGAAGTTCAGGCAAGTTGCATATGAACTAGACCTACCCCAAGAGCTTTCAATGGTTCATCCTGTTTTCCATGTCTCAATGCTTCGAAAATGCATAGGTGACCCATCCTGCATCACTCCTATTGAGGATGTGTAGGTTACAGAAGATCTCACCTATGAAGAGGTACCTATTGCTATTCTAGATCGTCAAGTTAAGAAGCTAAGGAATAAAGAAATAGCTTCAGTGAAGGTACTTTGGAGAATCCCACAAGCAAAAGAAATAACATGGGAGGCCGAGGACACGATGAAATCAAAATACCCTTACTTATTTGAAGCTAAAGAGGAACTTCGACATGCAGAATTTGGGCACTAATAAGTATATGTGATTGCATACTTAGTGTGTTGTCAAAAATTTGTTTAAATAAACGTTTTAACTTGGTTAAGCTATCCAATTGTGCTAATATTTGGGGAATAACATTCCTAAGGGGTGAGGATGTAAAACCCCACATTTTACATGTACTAATGCTATGTAAATGAATCATGTTATGGTTTGGTTAAATTAGCACAAATTCTTAAAAGTGTTTGAATCTCATGTTAATAGACGACATGTGCATCTAACGCTTAAGAGGGTCGAGTGTATACATGTTTTGTGTTAAATTGAGGAGATCATAGCCTTAAACAAAGTGAGAGAATTGAGGTTCTTGTATGACTCAATAATCTAGTAGGTGAGTCACCTACTTTTTTAGTTTAAATTTGCTAGATAAACGGACACGAGGCCCGATGTCGAATTTGTCCTTAGTTTGATTATGAATAAACTTCATGTTAAGGGGGTGAAATAAGCCCATGTTTTGACATCATAAATGAACTGAATGTTCAGTTTAGGAAGCATAGAAAATGGGACCAACCCCATCCCAATTCATTTGAAAATTTGGCCCAAAGTGATTAAAGGGAAAGAAGAAGAATGGGCAGCAAAAGGCCCAATAATTTGGAGACCCATTTAGGCCCAAGTCTAAGGGATAAGATGTTGTATCACAAGTGTATTGATAGGTGTCATTATATAGTCAAAAGTGCAATAGAAAGTTGGCCAAACTAATATTTAAAAACGACTCAAAGCAGCCCCTAAAGTCATTCCACTTGAAATAATGTTTTAGCTTTCCTAAAGACTTTTGTCTTCTCTCTCTTTCACTTTACCAAGCTGCAAATACAATCTTCTAAGTCCCTTGAAGGAAACCTTGAATCTTGAAGGCAAAGGTAAGTAATTATAGTTGTGTATTTAATATGGTTTCTTCATGAAAAACAAGAGGTATATATTATTATGTTATGTTGGAAATTCTGGACAGCATGTGTCCTAAGTGTTGTTGTGAACATTTCTTATTGTTCAAGAGGATTTTCTCTTAATTGATTGGCTGAATTATGAAGTAGGAGTTATGTTTTTAGCAAGGCATAGCTTGTTAGTGATATAACTAAGCTACTGCACCACTTTTACAGTCCACAAAAGTGGGTTCTTATAAGATATCGTAATTGTGTTCTTAATATGAACTTTTTGACTTTTGGATGGAAAGCTATTGCCTCACGTCCTTCATGACTACTTTGGTACTATTATAAGACTATTTTAAGACTGTCTTATGTATGGATGTGTTTAGGACAGTTTGGTTAGAGTTGGAACAGGTTTGGAATTGTCGATGTCAAAATGGGGCAAAGGGACGTGATGTCATGTTGTCCATTTGTAGGGTGTGTAGAATTGTAATATGTTATTCCACGACATTCCACTACTTTGGGACTATTTGTAGGCTATCTTAGTATGGGTCTATATGGTAAAAATGTTGGAAACAATTTAGGTAAAGTTAAAACAGATTCGGGATTGTTGACGTTGAAGTGTGGAGAAAGGATGTAATGTTGTGCCGCTTTTTTGTATGTTGTGAAGAATTGTTATGTGTTGTGTCTTGTGGACTGTTCTAAGACTGTTAAGAGTCTGAAATAAGATGTATATGACATGTACATAAGAATGGTTGTTAGAAAATATGATTATAAGTGAAAAGGTTGAAGAAATTCCTTTGTGTCGCTAATTAAAAGTTTGCTGCCCGGATGTTAGTTTTTATGGTATTGGGCTGCCAAGAAGTGTTTTACGCTGCTAATACTAGTATTTTTGCCTAATATACTGTAGATAAATATTTGAGGAACACACAGCCAATCCAAGGTAGTAACGAGGTCATACAATGAGGTATGTAAGGCTACTTGATTTCGTATCGTTTAGCATGAAACATATATCTCTCGTTGCTGCATAAAGGCATTTATAAACTTCGACACAACTATTAACCATGTATCCACCCTTTCATATGTTCACATGCTGCCATATATAATCACCTTCAAATATGCATGCATACATGAATACAAGGTTATATGGGTTCTTGTTGCTAAATAAAGTTCACGAGTTGTTTCATCCCGTACGCATTTCATTATTTGTGTAACGTATTGTTTTCATTGTGATATTGTCTTGAATGATTATTTACATGTCATATGTTACATCTACTATCCCATAGCTCTAATATTATGACCACCAAAAGAATAACCTCAAAGGTTATTGAAAGATAAAGTGTATTGTTTATTGATGGGTGGTAGCCCGAGCTGTGGAAGCATCACCTAGTAAGGGACGATCCTATCACGGGTGGTAGCCCGAAGGGTTAAGGAAGAACCTAGCCAGGGACGATCCTGATATAGATTTACTACTGCTCAGTTGGTCATTTGTATTACAGTTGTGCACAGATTATACAATAATGGTAAAGTAATATAAAGAACATAAAGTACATGATTCCAAAGTATAATCAAAGGTGGTCTCTTATCCTATACCAGTGTATAGTTTCATTTGAGTTGTTACTTCATATACAGTATTTTTTGCCTTACATATTTAGTTATACTGACGTCCCTTACAGGGGACCTGCATTTCATGCTGCAGGTACAGGTGCTAGTAGATCTCCCCAGTAGAGTACAGGATAAGTAGCTGTTGTTACAAGCTCCAGGTTGTTTCGGAGCTTTGTGTGAGTCTAGAGCTTATATGTTTGTATTGTACAGTTATTCGTGGCGAGGCCTATCCCGAAACTTATTAGATGTTTTCTCTTATCTAGAGGCTTTGTAGACTATGTAAATTAAAGTATGGTCATGTCTCGTACCTTAGACACTGTGGCCCCAACAACCTAGTCTTATGCATTTTCTTTTGGCTTGTTATTACTGTTTTCTTTCTTAATACAATGAAGGTAGAAACCCCTTATAATATGTCAAAAAAGCGCATAGATAGAGTTTGGTTCTCCCGAGCCTTATCGGCAACGAGTACCAGTCCGCCATAACGGGAAATGGGGCGTGACATCCAACATTATTGTTATCAAAACTACCTATCAGCACATCACTAATTTTAAAAATGGAGGGGTATCATTTTCAGTACAAATCAATGTATGCCATAGATATCAGTACAATATGCTACCAATACTACTTATATATCCTAAATGTGTCAGTTTAATAGAAAATAAATGTCCTCAGGGAAAGAACGTAGGAAAGAAAGCCTCACGGACTCAAACATTGAGGTAGATATATGCCTTGGTTACTCAGACTTCAACAAAGCCTACAACTAACCACACCCCATTGAAAAATGTTTGAATTGTCCTTGATACAATCAAAAATCAAATAATAGGTAACATATAGATCAAAAGTGGACATACCTAGGCGCTTAAGCGCTAACATCAGTCTGTGGCTCACCACTCTCAACCTGTCAGCTGGCCTCTATTGTCGGGGATGCATGTCCTGAGAGTCCAACACCCCTCACTATCTCTTGCTCTCATGCACGCCAAGCTATCTCCTCCTCAATAGATGCTTATCTAGAAGCCTCCCTCTGCTCACTCTCCAGCCTCGTAGCCTCCCGCCTAGAAGTATCAGCATCACCCTCACTAGTACAGGGCCTCTTCCCAGAAGCATAGGCTAGGGGATCACCTACAAACAAGTCTAGAACCTCTGTAATGGCATCTTTCAAAGGAATCATTAATGGTACTAGAGTCACTGTACTCATAGCAATTATAGAGCTGCTGGATCTCCGTCCAGATGGTTGAAATATCTAAAGTTTGAGTCAATCTGAGGTGCTCCTCCACATAACTCTCGAAAGTATCAACATGACCATGTAGCACTGTTAATCTCTCATCAAGTGCAGTCGCAAAGTGCTCCTGCATGCGCTCCTCAGACTCTGATATGCCCTTGCAAACCTAAGGACTAATTTGTTGCAATAACAGGACTCAGTGTGAACCTATCTCTGTACCAGAGCCTAAATAGACTCCGCATAGACGTAAACTATCCCTGTGGTTTGAAGATGTATGGGTACAGCCTCTGGTCCAGTGGAGGTGGTAGTAGTGGTCCCCCTATCCCTCTCAATGTTAATCTATAAGGGCCTCTCGTGCTTAGCAGTAGCAGTAGCGGTGGTGGTAGTGTCCTTAGGATGTGGAGCCTTAGCAAACATCTCTGGCAGCCTAATTGTAGTATGTGGTGCTCATCATGGTGCCACTAGATTCGCATCGACCTTGATCAGGTGGCATCCTAAGTCCTCTAAACCTTTATCATCGGGTCTACATTGGGCATGATTTTGCCCCTACCTCTATACATAGTTGATGCACCAAGTATGGGAATGGGATCAAAGTGGATCTCTTTAAAGTGCACTCATATATCTCCTCGACTATACACAAAGTAAAATAAATATCATATCCAACAATAATGTTGTCAAACAGTACTGCACGATATGTCGTCAAGGTATTATCAGCTTGGGTCGGCCAGATCTACATACGTACTACCGCCTACCAAAATTTTCCCTCAAAGATGAGCGAGGCCTTTACAATGGACACAGTACTAGATACCCAGTCAACATCCTGGCCTATCTTAGCTATATGGCTACAATCCATCACATCAAAATAGCCTTTCAAGCCTCATCTCTCGTCAATATACTATCCCATGCCATGTCCAATTTATACTCAAACTTAGTTGTAGTCATAGGGGCTTTGTACTCCTGACCAAAAAGAACCTACGGATGGTGGACTCTAATAGATGTACTAGAACTCTACATACCATCTTCCAAGTCATTCTAGGCTATGAGATGTGCTTCTCATCTTCCAAGTCATTCTGGGCTATGAGATGGGCTTCTCATTCTTCAGCATAGCCTCAGTGATAGTAAATGCATATGAGGTGTAGAACTCGTGAACCAAAGTCAGGGAATACTTTCTTGATGGTGCTACTAACCAGTCTAAGCTAAAATGAGCCATGGTGTCATGAAGCGTATGTGCATTATCAAAGCCAGTCGTGACTATTCTCGACTCCTAAAAACTAGTTGAGGCCCATCGGTCCCTGTCATCCTGCTGTACATCCTCTCTTCATATCTCCTGCATGCCCTTGACGCATCAATGTCTCATCAGTCTGACTGTAGGAACTAGTGCTAGGGAAGGCTTTCTTAACTCTGCAAACTCTAAACTTGACTCCTCATCTGATCCAAAGCATCTCTATCTTAGGAGCCTGATCAGGACCCCTCTCTAGAGTCCGTCATCTATAGTGTAATAGCCAATGGTTGGACCAACAACAACTGTCTGGATGCCGACCTAGTATATGATAGCTCAACACCCTTATTTGGATGGACGTTGAGCTCCTCTATAGAGTTGTTGGCTTTAGAGTACGTAGGCTCATTGCTGAGTCTAGTCCATAGAGCCTCGATCTCATTGTGCTTTGGACGTGGACCTATGGTACCTAAAAACACAACAATGTAAACACACATAAGTCCTAAGAACTGCCAAAAATGAAAAATAAAAAATTAAACTAAACTTTTCACAGAAGAAACTACGAAGGCTCACCTACTGATCGTGGAGTAAACTATGGGTCAAGACCTTCGTAAAAATAGGGTGTAGTGATTTTGGCTACTGGACTTGCACATACAAACTCAGTCATGACGCATAGTTTAAACTCTTGACCATAGACTAGGTCATAGGTTCAAAGTTAGAAATCATTTTATATGTAGTGGAAACTAAACACTATGTACGGGTTATAGCATGAACTACGACTCATAAGTAGGTTCATCCTGTTCAGTTTTGGAAATTCTAAGTTGTTGATCCTAATTTCTAGGGGAAACTACTCTTCGTGGATTAAACCATGAGTCATAGAAGACCCACGTAATTTTGAAAAATGGTAACTGACTTCCTAAGTTTACTTTTGTGTTTCCAACATATGCATTAGAAGACTAAAAATTCAACTAACGTCCCAATTAATGAAAAATATAAACAAGCACTCATGCATAGAGACTGAGGCACCACTGTGACAACACGTAACTCCATGCTCTTATGTACCTATGTTTCAAGTCTCATTTAGTCAGCTTGGGGGTGCGTTAGGGTCATGGGAGATTTCTATTACTTAGATAATTTCCAGGGCACTTGGTTTCACCTTATTCCAAGGTCGGATGAAGTAGTTATGATTGTTTTTGTGAGACCCTCTCGTGCAGTGATGCCACATGAGCACTAAGACGGGCAGTAGGCCTTTGGACGGTCCGTATGGGCTTCCATGAGAGGGGAAAGACCATTTTTAGTCTAAGGTATATACATGGCTAGTGGCATGGGCCGTGTGGCTCACCACTAACAATGTGGATGGTCTTGGGGTATGTCCAAGGGAAGCTTAGTGAGCATGGGAGGAATTTTGACCAAGTATGGTGCCATAGGCACCTTGATGGGTCGTGGAAGGTCAGACGGCTCATCAGCTTGGGCATGCGGTGACCTGGCAACATTTTTCTCCTAAGTGTGATTCAACAGACCACTACACGTAGCGTATAACATCACACGGTCCGCGAAGTGGCCCGTCAAAGTGACGTTGACAATAACTTTTCCCCAAGTGCTCCAATTCCAATTTTTTTGTCTAAGTCCCATCTCACGGGCACTACACACGACCCGTGGAGTGCCACACGACTAGTGAAGCCTTCAGTGGAGCAACACTTTGCCAATTTTTCCTCCATTACACTAATGGCATTTTCGTAAATTTTATTGATTCTAATGATCTTTTTTGGAATTCTAATGCTATCCTAACCTCCCAAAAAGACCTAAAACCCTGTTCCAAAGGATCAAACTCATTACTCTCATCTTAAATACCCTCTCAAATTCTCTCAAGAGCCTTCATCAAAACCCCAATACAAATTCAAGGAAACTCAAAAGCAAGTTTTGGATTCCAAGACCCACTTTCAAGCTCCAAGTCTTTCACAATCTAATTTTAAGAAGCTCAAAGTCTAAGGTGTGTGGGTTTCAACCATTGGGTCCTTTCACCCGTGGTCCCTAAGCCTCCTTTTTACATGAATTTTATATTTACAAGTTGAATTACTTATGGGTCTTACTTATTATGAATTTGACTATGAAGTATATTAGGGTTTCATTAAAGTGTGATTGTTTAAGCATGTTTTGAGCTATGGATCTATGATCTAATTTGAGATCTGATGAGGGGTTTTACTGTACATTGCTTGAGGGTATTACCAAGTGTCGGTGGGTGGTTTTACATTGATTTTCCTTGCATGATTTCAGCCTTGAATTGCATGGTTTTAGACTAGCATTATATAACCACCAAGTGATTTATAAAATGTCCAATTAAGTTTTACTCAGTTATTGAAGCCTAATGCATGGTATATGAGATAAGTGACTTTATGATAAGAAAGTAAGGTATACATATGTGTTGATTTCTTGAAAAGTATCTATAGTGTTACAAGTTGACCATACTTGTTGAGGGGTTGCTTTGCCTCAGCCATATGATGGAGGATGTGATGTCCATCAACCATGTTGAGGGGTTGATACCTTGATCACTATGATGGAGAGCATGGTATCCACTAACCATGTCGAGGTGTTGATACCTTGGCCACCATGATGGAGGGTGTGATGTCCATTACCCTTGTTGAGGGGTTGATACCTTGACCACTATTATTGAGGGTGTGATGTCCCTTAACCATGTTGAGGGGTTCATACCTTTACCATTATGATAGAGGGTCTGATGTCCATCAACTAGTTCAGGGGTTGATACCTTGACCACTATGATAGAGGGTGTGATGTCCATCAACCATTTATGGATTTGATACCTCAATCACCATGGATGGTAGGGTATCACAATCCATCGTAATGCTGGTCTCTTCTTACATATGTAATATGTTCTAAATAAGGATGTTTTACTTCATGCATCATTCATGCATGTCATATTGCTACTATGCTATCCATTGCTTATGATGTTGCATTTTGCCTATATTGCGTATCTCTTGTTACATTGCATCCTACATACTTAGTACATTCAAACGTACTAACGCATACTCTATGCCTATCCGAAACCCCACTTGATCATCCTCCTCCTCCACATAGCTAGTATGATTTCTCTCAAAGCAAGTTGGTGAGTCCTCAACTCTGAGGACATATGTCTCTTGATTTCCATGCTATGTATTGACTTTCTTTATATTGGAAACTTATGACTATGAGGGTGAGC
Source organism: Solanum medicagineum (assembly GCA_026153255.1). Lineage (NCBI taxonomy): Eukaryota > Viridiplantae > Streptophyta > Magnoliopsida > Solanales > Solanaceae > Solanum > Solanum medicagineum. The sequence continues at coordinate 4,813 of JAPFFP010042416.1, read as the reverse complement.
CCGGAGATTGTTGTGGCCCCCACTCGTATTTATGTAGTAGAGGTGGTGCTGGAACCTTATGATGTATTAATGTTATACTCGATTGGCTTGTCATGTTTCTATGGCATTAAAATTGTCCCTTAGCCCCATTTATCCCTATTTACTATGTCTTGTTGTTTTTCAAATGCTTCTGCGACCAAGGATGTTAATGATATGCTAAGAGGCTTGTTTAGGGTTCCCTCGGGTTCCCCATTTGCCGTGTCACTTCTAGGCCCTAGGCTTGGGTTGTGACAAACTTGGTATCAGAGCACCAGGTTGTTGATGGTCCTCGGTATCTAACACACCGCGTCAATTAGAGTCATATTCATGGTTGTGAAGTGCACCACGACTATGAGCAAGAGGCTATGAGACGTTCTAGGAAATTTTTCCCTTCTTCTTACTCTATGTTGTGCTATAGGAGTCAAGGTAAGGATTTTCCCCCTAATTATTATTTTTTTCTATGCTAGATCATGCCTAATACAAGAGGAAGAAGAGCCAACACACCCGAGGAACAACTGACTTATGAAGAGTTCCGGGATGCTCTTGCCATGCTAGCCCAAGCGGTGACCAACCAAATCAACCAAGGGGCCCAAGCCCCTCATGCTCCCACCCGGCATCTAGGGTAAGGGATTTCATAAGTATGAACCCACCGGAGTTCAATGGGCCTAAAGTGGATGAGAACCCTCAAGAATTTGTCAATGAGGTGTAGAAAGTGTTATCTATTATGGGTGTGAGGTCGAAAGAGAAGGCAGAGTTGGCGGCTTACCAACTCATGGGGTGGCCCAGACATGGTATACTCAATGGAAGGAGGAGAAGGGGAACAACGATGTGATCCTTTGGGAGGAGTTTAAGGCGGCGTTTCTCAATCGATTCTTCCCTCTTAAGCTACGAGAGGCCAAAATGAAGGAATTCATGAATTAAAAGCAAGAGTCAATGAGTGTGAGGGAGTACGCCCTCAATTTCAACTAAGTCTCTAAATATGCTCTCCAATTGGTGGGCGATCCAAGGTCTAGGATGAATAAGTTTGTGATGGGTGTATCCAAATCGGTAAATGAAGAATGTTATGTCGCTACGTTGATAGGTGACTTGGACTTGTACTGCTTCATGATGTATGTTGAACAATTGGAGGGGGAAAAGACTAGGAAGAGAAAGGCTAAGGAGGCCAAGAAGGCTCGTTTCAAAGGAAAGTTCCAAAGTCCCAAATGTGGGGGTGGTGTGGTGGCTTATGCTAGGTGCCCAAGATATGGGAGATGCCATGATAGCCCATGTTTGAAGGGTATGGATGCTTGTTATGGTTGTGGGGAAATGGGTCATAAGTCAAATGATTGTCATCATGAACGCAACTAGGGTAAAGGTTGTGATGTTGATTAAGGGGGTGCTCCAAGATGTAATCAGTTCTATGCTCTTCAAAGGAGGCAAGGAGGGGACGAGGTGCTCGATGATGCTACCGGTATGGTTAAGGATTTTCTTGATTTTTTTTGTGCATGCTTTGATGGTTCCGGGGGTCACTAGTTCTTTCATTATTCCTTTTGTTGCTAGTAAGATTCGGTAATGTGAGTCCATTGTTGCTAGAAAGGCTTATAAGGGTTACTCAATTTTCTTATTGCATAGAGTCTTGTCTTGTGAACTTGGCTTGATGGGTTGGAGGTCTTAGGGTGGTTTGGCTATATTCATATCATGCTTCCAAAGAAGGTAAAACCTACAAGGTTGTAAGATGATGGTTAAGGATAGGCTATGTATTTGGTTAACACAATGGGTTAGTCACTTCTCTAAGATTGATCTTTGGTTCGGGTTTTGTCCCCAAGTAAGGATGAGGGTAGGTGGTATCACTAGGTGCCCTATCGGACTAGGAGTGAGCATTTTGAGTCGTGGTGGAGTTGTTTGGTTAACTTATGCACCGGCTCTGTTTATAGGTTTCATGAATGGGGTCTTAAAACCCTACTTTGTCATGCTTGAGGTGGTCTCCAGTGATGGAATATTGACTTATTTAGAGCTTGCAAATCATTTGAGGGTGATGTAGTGAATTTTGATGAATGTGAGGTTGCTTGCTAATTATGGAAAGTAAGAATCTTTATGGTGACAAAAAGGGGTGGTTGGAGAAGTTCACCAGTTGACTAGTTGGGAATGATGTTGGGTGAAGTTGAGAATGGGGGGTTCAATCCCAAGAGGGAGATGGTGGCTTTAGGTACCAAGGTGGGCTAGGTGTGTATAAGGTTGACAATTAAGCCCAAGGTGTGGGGGGTCCTATAGGTAGTTGAGGAGAATGGGTAAGGTGTCCTACGATTAGAGTTGCCTATGGATATGGGTATGGTTTATCTGGTTCTTCATGCATATAGGCTGAGGAGATGTGTTGGTGAATCAAGTGCTATAGACCTCTCTGAGGTTGTAGGTGTTGTGGTTGATGAGTTAGCTTAGGAGAAGGTCCCGGTGGAGATATTGGATGGATAGGTGGGAAGGTTGCTTAATAAGGATGTAGTGCTCGTCAAGGTCCTTTGGGAGAATAGTCAAGTTGAAATTGCCACATGGAGAGCCGAATCATACATGCAAAAATGATATCCATATCTCCTCTACTCTACTCAAGCCTAAAGTACTAATGTAGGTTCCCTTATGTGTTTTCAACTCTTAAGTTTCAACCCTTATGTCATTGCATGCATTCATGTTTATATTGATAAGTTTATGGTGATTTTGATGTTCATGTAGAGAGTTTTTTAAAAAATCATGTTTAAGTACATTTATTGCATCCTTGCTAGGCTAAAATCTTCATGACTACTTTTCTTGGGTATGTTTCTTTGACATTTGGGGAAGAATGTTCCCAAGAGGGAGATATTGTGACACCCCGTAACTCCATGCTCTTATGTACCCATGTTTCAAGTCACATTTGGTTAGGTGGGGAGTGTGTTAGGAACGTGGGAGATTTCTAGTACTTAAGACAATTTCATGATTTCCCTACAAGTTGAGCTTTGGGTGTCGGTTCACGCAACAGTCAACTTTAGAAAAGCATAACTTTTAGCACACTTGGACCTGGATGGCCCACTATATGTCAAATGAAATCCCTTTGAGTTACTTTCCAACGCACTTGGTTTCACCTCATTCCGCAGTTGAATGAAGGAGTTATCACTGTTTTCGTGAGACCCTCCATGCAATGATGTCACACGAGCACTTAGACGGGCAGTAGGCCTTTGGATGCTCAGTCTAGGCTGCTGTGAGCGAGGAAAGACCATTTTTAGTCTAAGGCATGTGACACGGCCAGTGGCGCAGTCCATGTGGCTTGCCACTGACCGTGTGGATGGTCATGGGGTGTGTCCAAAGGAAGCTTAGTGAGCATGGGAGGAATTTTGACCATATGTGGTGCCACGGGCACCTTGATGGGCTGTGGCAAGTTAGCCGGCTCGTCAACTTAGGCGTGTGTGCCCTGGCAACATTTTTTTCTCTAAGTGTGGTTCAATGGACTACTACACGGACCATGTAACATCACACGGCCCATGAAGTGGCCTATCAATGTGACGTTGACGATAACGTTTTCCCAAGTGTTCCAATTCCAATTTGTTTGTAAGTCCCATCCCACGAGCACTGCATATGACCAGTGGAGTGCCACACGACCAGTGACGCCTTCAGTGGGCCAACACTTTGCCAATTTTTCCTCTATTTCACTAATGGCGTTTTCGTTAATTTTTTTTAATCTAATGATATTTTTTGGACTTCTAATACTCTCAAATTCTCTCCATAGCCTCCATCAAAACCCCAATACAAATTCAAGGAAACTCAATAACAAGTTTTAGATTCCAAGACCCACTTCCAAGCACCAAGTCTTACACAACCCAATTTCAAGAAACTCAAAATCTAAGGCATGTGGGTTTCAACAATTGGGTCCTTTCACCGATGGTTCCCAAGCATCCTTTTTACATGAATTTCATATTTCTAAGTTGAATTACTTATGGCTCATGCTTATTATGAAGTTGTCTATGAACTATATTGGGGTTTCATTAAAGTGTGATTGTTTAAGCATGTTTTGAGCTATGGACCTATGATATAATTTGAGATTTGATGAGGGGTTTTAATGTACATTGCTTGAGGGTATTACCAAGTGTTGGTGGATGTTTTTACATTGATTTTTCTTGCATGATTTCCCCCTTTCAATTCCATGGTTTTATGCTAGCATTACACACCTACCAAGTGTTTGATGAAATGTCCAATTAAGGTTTCTTAAGTTGTTGAAGGCCTAATGCATGACATATGAGATAAGTGAATTTATGATGAGAAAACCAAGGTATATATATGTGTTGATTTCTTAAAAAGGATCTATAGTGTTGCAAGTTGACCACACCTTGTTGAGGGGATGCTTTGCCTCAACCACTATGATGGAGGGTGTCACGTCCATCAACCATGTTGAGGGGTTGATACCTTGACCACTATGATGGAAGGTGTGATGTCCATTAAACATGTTGAGGGGTTGATACTTTGACCACTATGACGGAGGGTGTGATGTCCATTAACCATGTTGAGGGGTTGATACCTTGACCACTATGATGGAGGGTCTGTGTCCATCAACCAGTTAAGGGGCTGATACCTTGACCACTATGATGGAGGGTGTGATATCCATCAACCAATTGAGGGGTTGATACCTCAATAACCATGGATGGTATGGTGTGAAAATCCATCGTAATATTGGTCTCTTCTTACATACGTAATATGTTCTAAATAAGCATGTTTTACTTCAAGTATCATTCATCAATGTTATATTGCTACTATGCTATCCATTACTTATGATATTTCATTTTGCCTATATTGCCTGTCT
>JAPFFP010042415.1:0-14143 GCA_026153255.1 Solanum medicagineum | reverse complement strand
CCAGGTGTTTGATTACTTCAAACTGTTCCATGTCATGGTAGAACGTGAGACAGGAAAGAAGTTGAAGTGTCTTCGATTCGACAATGGAGGTGAATACTCTTCTAGGCAGTTCGATGCCTATTGTAGATCATATGGCATCCGACATGAGAAGACGGTCCTACGCACCTCTCAACACAACGGTGTTTATGAAAGAATGAACCGAACAATCATGGAACGTGTTGGAGCATGCTCAGTATGGCTAAGCTGCCAAAGACATTCTGGGGAGAAGCAGTTAGAGCCGCCTGTTACTTGATCAACTTCATCAGTACCATTGAATTTTGAAGTTCCTGAGAAACTTTGGTCTAGAAAGGATCCATCATACTCTCATTTGAGAGTATTTGGTTGTTTGGCGTACGCACATGTATCTAAAGAGCTCAGGCAGAAGCTAGATGCAAGGACCACTCCATGCATTTTTATTGGCTATGGAGATGAAGAATTTGGATACAGGTTATGGGATCCAAAGGAGAAAAAGGTGATTAGAAGTAGGGACGTGGTTTTCCATGAAAGTCAGACAATTGATGACATTGAAAAACCCACAGTGTCTCAGAAGACAAATGTTGCAGATCAGATGCAAGAAGCAACAATAGAACCATTCATGAGAAATGGTGATATTGTGCCAGAAGATGTGCCAGAAGTAGAAGACAATGAGGAAAGTGACGGTGCTGAGCAGGGGGAGCCACTTCCGGCAGATGTTCCAGGACCATCACAAGGCCAAGATGATGGTGGATCTCCTCAAATTGTTCCAGAAGTTCTTAGATCTGAACAAGCTCGGATTCCATCGAGAAGATATCCAGAATCCGAGTACCTTCTACTTACTGAAGATGGAGAACCAGAGAGTTTCCATGAAGCAGTATCTCATAAGGACAAAGAAAAGTGGTTTCTTGCAATGCAGGATGAAATGGAGTCTCTGCAAAAAAAATCAAACTTATGAGATCGTAGAACTTCCACGAGGCAACAAAGCACTGAAAAATAAATGGGTGTTCAAGCTGAAAAAGGATGGCAGCAAAAAGTAGTGAAATACAAAGCACGACTTGTAGTCAAAGGATTCCAACAGAAGAAGGGGATAGACTTTGACGAGATATTTTTCCCAGTAGTCAAGATGACTTCAATTAGAGTCATACTTGTAATGGTCGCAAGTATGAACTTGGAGCTTGAACAGATAGATGTAAAGACAACTTTTCTTCACAGAGAATTAGAGGATGAAAGTGATAGACCAACATGTACAGAGTCATCAGTGTGGCATTAGGACCAAAGATCTGCAAAGGTGCCTTGTATCGAAAGTCTTCCTGTCATGTGATGGTACAAGCAGCGTGTCCCGTTGGGTAATAACGGTGGTGCAAGATGAATTGGCAGATCAAATGGTGTGTACTAGGCCAGATATTGCTCACGCAGTGGGAAGGGTGAGTCGTTTTCTCTCCCACCCCGGGAAAGAGCATTGGGAGGCAGTAAAGTGGATTCTCAGGTACCTTAAGGGTACAATGAAATTATGTCTTTGCTACAGGGTAGTTGATCCAATCTTGGAGGGTTATACAAATGCAAATATGGCCGGAGATCTTGATAGTAGGAAATCTACTTCAGGATTCATTTTCACTTTTGCGGGGGGAGCTATTTCATGGCAATCAAGACTACAAAAGTGTGTTGCTTTATCCACAACCGAAGCAGAATACATTGCTGCCACGGAAGCTGGAAAAGAGATATTGTGGTTAAAGCGTTATCTCCAAGAATTTTGAATCAAGCAAAAGGAATATAAGGTACATTATGACAGTCAGAGTGCTCTGGATTTGAGCAAGAACTCCATGTACCATTCTCGTACAAAACATATTGATATTCGGTATCATTGGATACGCGAGGTGATGGATCGACAACTATTGAGATTAGTGAAGATCCATATGAAGGAGAATCCAGCTGACATGTTGACGAAAGTAGTGACTCAAGAGAAGTTAGAGCTATGCAAAGATATAGCTAGGATGCTTGTTCTGGGTATGGCTGGAGGGGGAGAATTGAAGAATTCCAGCCACCATTGAACAACCACCATTCTTGAAGCCACCATTGTTGAACCTGCCTTTGTTGAATTCAACAATAGCTGCAGATTTCTTCAAAGTTGGCCACCAACTTTTAGGCCAACTTTTGACAATTCACACCTGTAAATTTTACTATAAATAGAGGTGCAAATCTCATTTGTAAATACATCACCAAGAACACCAAGAAGAGTGTAATGTGTGAGGTTGAGAGTTGTTTTGTAATCTATTCTTGTAAGTAATAGAAGAAATTTTTCTCTCAAATTTGTGTTTACCAATGCTTATTATTTCTTTGTCCTCAACATCAAATGCATCAATCAATTCATTTCTACTACTACAAGCATTCTCCCTCGATAACGAAGTTGTAGCAGGAGCAACCGAGTACTATTGGAATAATAAGTGTAAATTATCTTCGATAAACCTTCAATTTTTGAACAGTAGTATTAGAATCAATCTTTGAAAAAAAAAATCTTAACAAAATTCAATTTATATCGAGGGTCAAGAACCATCTCTATAGATAAAATGGTACTATATAATTCCCAAAATTTCTAAAAACTTCCTTAATGCAAAAGTAGCCATCTCTTTCATCACTGGATCTTCACTATTTTTGTTTTCTTCCAATAACATTTCAATTTTCCATATATTATGAAGATACAAATTTATCGTGGGATACTTGCATCTAGATAATAAAGTTGTAATATCATAAAATGGCCTAATAAATGGAGCTATAATTTGAACCTTTTTCCGTTCATCTTCAAAAAGGCTATGTTTAAAATCATGATCCACCAAGTCATAATGAATATATGCTTGAGAGCACTTTCAATCATTTGATAGGTGGACTTCCACTGAATAGGCATATCTTGGCGTAGCTTTTTGGAACATAATAGACCAAGGTTATTAAGACACTTTGCAAATTTCTCTAGTCTTGTTTCTGAATTCTTGATATACTTAACACCTTCTCTAATTTTTCCAATAGTTGTATCAGCCTTCTCCAAACCGACCTTAACAATTAAGTTAAGAATGTGATGTCCACAACAAACATGAAGAAACTTTCCCTCACAAACTAGTGAACGCATCAAAGACAAATGGCTCTTCAAAACATCAACCACAACATTATTGCAAGTAGCATTATCTAAAGTAAGGGTGAAGATTTTATTTTCGATTCCCCATTATTTAAGAAAATCAATCAATAAATGACCTAAAACTACACCCAAATATGGAGGAGGAACATGATGAAAACTCAAAACCCTTTTCTGAAGAATCCAATTTAAGTCCACATAATGAGCTGTTACACACATATAGATGTTTGATACTAATGAAGTCCACATATCTGATGTCAAACACATCTTACTAGAAATCAAGCAAGCTGAGCTTTTAGAAGTTGTTTTTCTCTTGCATACAAAATCAAGATATCCGACGTGACTATGTTTCTTGATATATGCCTCACCATTGGATTTAAATATGAATGAATGCTTTTGATGCCTTTATGATCTACAAAATTGAAAGCATAATTATGCCCACATATGGCCAATAACAGTTTCTCTTGATAATTGTTTTGATCTATTGGCTCATTTTGACCCTCTTTAGCCTTATTCAATTGATGCATATTCTTCAAATGACATTTTAGATTTGTTGGTCAAGATGTAGGGCCCATAATGAAATGTTGGTTACGAATTGTGCATTCAACTTTTTACTTTCCATCAATAGAATCAGGCTTAAGCCTATCAAAAGAATCCCAAACAACATATGTTTTCCTTTTTGCTCATTTCAACGAATTGAAGGACTTTGTTCACAAGATTCTACATTGCCTTCTATTGACTTATCTCCCTAACTTCACAAATTTTAAAGAGTAAGCAACGATATGACAAAGTAAAAGTTGGTACCCATATTAGATTGTTTCTTCAAATCCAAAGTAAAAGTTGACATATTGGATTGTTTCTTGAAAGCTGATTTTGCACAAAAGATTAAGCCCTAATAGGAACATAGATAATACAATCTTGCTTACTGGAATCACTATGAAGAAAACATAAATTTACTTGACATCTAACATCTGAAACTAAAGCCTACATTAGTTCTCAAGACTGAAGAGACAGCAAACATGCACAATGGAGCCACTGTTCGACCATTGCAGAGAATTAGAAGAGTGTCAAAACAGGCTACTGCAAGCTATATGACAAATCAACAAAATTATCATTCAACTGTAATTGGAAGCTATAATAGAGGGTCAGAAAGACAAAAGACATCTCGCAAGTTCTAAAACATCCAATAGCGTGCTTTTCATTAGTCAAGTAATAATTAAAACAAACTGAAGTGGGAGCCAAACGCAAACAAAATCATGATTAGTTCAATATACTGAAACGACCCCAAAAAGTGCCCAAAAATAGGCCTCGGAAGTGCCCAGAATCGTACTTTTCATGTATCTCAAAATCCGTGCTTGATATCAAAAATCCAACTTCATATTCTTGATCAGGGGGTCAAATTGAGTGGAAAATGGGTCTAACCACGATTTTAGAGCAAATGAATCGCAATTTTATTTTTTCAAAATTCACTTTCCAGTAAGGTTTTCGCGCCTAAGGCGCGACGCGCCTAGGGCGCGCCTCAGTTCATTTTGTGAGTTATTTTTCTTGTTCGGTCCAAGGCTTTTTGGTCTTGGCCTAAGTGTTCGCAAAAGTGAAAATACCTATACTTAGCCATATTTCACTTTCATATCATACAAGACATTCCCCAATACTCTCTCAAACACCTAGAGAAATATTTTACCCAATTCAAGTGTCCCAAACTCACTTTCGGGTCTCAAGAAACTCATTCAAGCTTCAAGCTCTCATTCAAATCTAAGTCAATTTTATTTATGTTGTTTAAGACCATGGAGGGTACCCTATATCAAGCCAAGTTCAAAAGAATTTTTGTTGGCTAAGTTTTGCACAAGTACCAGTAGGAGGGTCAACTTTAAATGGGCATAACTCTTCACAAAGAATTGGGTGGCCCACGACCTACCAAATCAAATATCTTTGGATTATCTTTCCAATGCACTTAGTTTCACCTTATTTAAATTTCGAATGAAGAAGTTATGCCCATTCTTATAGAACTTGTATGTGCAGGGGTATATACGGGTTTTTGCCGAATTCCGCCTCATTAATAGCATTCCGTAAATTTAGCCAATTCTATTGGTACTTTGGGAATTCCTATGCTATCTTAACACCTCCTAAAGACCTTACCCTATTCCTAAAGATCAAATTCACTCCTCCCAATTGGAATACACTTTCAAATTCTCTCAAGAGCCTCCATCAAAATCCTAATACAAATTCAAGGAAACTCAATAGCAAGATTTGGATTCCAAGACCCACTTCCAAACTTCAAGTATTTCACAACTCAATTTCAAGAAATTCAAGGTTAAGGTATGTGGGTTTCATTCATGGGTACCTTTCACCCATGAAGCCTAATCTTCCATTTCTATGAAAATTTCATCTTTCCAAGTTGTGTTGCTTATGGGTATTATTCATTAGAGATTATGATGATATATTATATTGGGATTTCATCAAAGTTTGATTGAAAATACATGATTACTCATTTTAAACCTATACCATGAGATGATTTACCTATTATGATTATGCATGTTTTAAGCTATAGAGCTATGATTTCTCTTGATATTTGATATGGGTTTTCAATGTATTTTGTAAGATGGTATTACTAAGTATTGGTGAGCGGTTTTACTTCAAGTTTTCTTGCATAACTTTACTCTTGAATTGCATGATTTTATACTACCACTATACACCCGCCAAGTGTTTGATAAAATGCCTGATTATGATTTCTTGAGGAATTGAAGGTCCAGTGCATGTCTTATGAGTTGAATGACTATATGATGATGAAAGGACGATGAAAATGAATGTATGTATATGATGATGAAAGGAGTATGTGCATGTGTGCGTGTGTGTGTGTGTGTGTGTGTGTGTGTGTGTATATATATATATATATATGATATTATCTATATAGTGTTGGGAATGACCAAGCCTAGCTGGGGGCTCGAGTAACCTAGTGAGGGGTTGGTACCTTGATCGCCTAGCTCGAGAGTGGTAGGCCCGGGTAACCTTGTTGGGGCTTGGTACCTAAACCTTGGCCGGGGGTGGGGGTGTTTGTACTCCATCAACCTCCTGAAGGGGTTTTTTACCTCATGCGCCTATCTAAGGGGGTGGTAGGCCTTGGCTTTCAGTATAATCGTCACCCTTACACTCGTATTATGTTCTATATAAGCATGGTTTAATTCAAGCATCATTTATATATATCATATTGTTAGTAGCTATGATTATGCATATTGCCTATGATGCCTATCTCTTGTTGCATTGCATCCTACATACTTAGTAAATTCAAATGTACTGAAGTATACTCTATACCTATATGATATCACCATTTAGGAACTGGAGCTCCTATTGATCCTCCTCATGGCTAGACGGATTGTTCAACTTAGCTTATAGTGAGTCCTCAAGTCCAGGAACAATATCTATCTTGTCTCAAGCTTATGTTTAGATTATCTCTTGTATGTTTGGATTACCTATTGCCATTATTATGAGGGTGAGCCCGGTTGCTTGTATTGGCCCCCGCTAAGTATATAAGGTTTAGAGGTGTTGTTGGAAATGATATGTATTATGCTATGAGCTTCAACTCTCTCTTGACTCTTGTTGTTTATGATATGAAGGTTGTCCCTTAGCTCCGATTATCCTTATTTACTCTCTTTTGTTGATTGTTTTCTTGCTTTCATGACCAAGGATGTGTAATGATATGTTAAGACGCTTAATTGGGGCTCTTCGGCTTCTCCAAGTGCCACGTCACGTTTAGGCCCTAGGCTTGGGTCGTGACAAACTTAGTGTCAGAGCACTAGGTTGTTAGGTCCTCGGCGTCCAACACGCCGCTTCAATTAGAGTCCTATTTATGGTTGTGAAGCATGCCACAACTATGAATAGGAGGTTATGAGGCGTTCTAGGAAATGTTTCACTTCTTCATGATTTGTGTCATGTGATAGAGTTAGGTCCCTTAGGGCTTATTGCTAATCCCTAACTATTACATTACAGGATATGTCTCAAGCTACTCAGGATGGTGATGTAAGTAATGCGAAGGTTCACGATTCTCTATGGGAAGTGATCAAAGTGGCGGCAAAATGGGCAACTCACCTCGGTCAACAAGTGAGTGCTTCCGAGACTTCAAATGGTAAGAGGAGAGGTAGAGAGGCCAAGAGGGCCCGTATTGAAGGAAAGTTCCAAAGTCCCAAATGTAGATGTGGTGGTGGTGTGGTGCCTTATGCTAGGTGTCCAAGATGTGGTAGAGACTATAATAGCACATGCTTGAGGGGTACTAATGCTTGTTATGGTTGTGGAGAGGAGGGTCACAAGATAATAGATTGCCCTCATTGACACAATAAGGGTAAATGAGATGATGGTGGAATAACTAATCCTAAGTTCCCTACATGCAGGAAGAACCATGGTGGCCTGTGTCGGAGGCATTCTAGTACTTGTTTTGGATGTACTGAAGTGGGTCACACACTAGTTGATTTTCCATGTTTTCGAAGGAGGTGTAAGGGTGGTCTACATTTAGATCAAGGTGGTCAAGTTGATCAAGTGACTTAAGAAGGAGATGAGGTGCCCGATGTTGCTACCGGTATGTTGAAATTTCCTTTGGCTTTGGTGTGTTTGCATTGATGGGCCCAGGTGCCACTATTCCTTTTATGATTCTTCCTTGTTGATAGTAGGCTTCAAGTGTGCCCCAAGTTGTTGTGTGAATATTTGGAGTCTACCGCCTTTGTTGAGTCTATTGTTGTTAGAAAGTTCATAGGTATTGTTTCGTGTTCATATTGTATTAGGTCTTGTCTTGTGACTTGTTAGGTTTGATATAGGGGATTCTGATGCCTTACTTGGTCTGGGATTAGTTGCATAGATGTTGTGCCTCCTTTGATTATAGGGCCTATAGAGTTAGATTCCAATTCCCTTATAAACCCATCCTTGAGTGGGGGCTTGTAATGTGGTTGTGAAGGGGCAAGTCCGTTTCTTGTCTTAAGGTACAATTGATCTCTAAGGATTGCATGTACCATCTTGTAAGTGTTAGGGGTGTTGAACCTAAGTTAATTCTATTGAGTTGTTTCCGGTGATCAATGAGTTAGTGAATGTCCTTTCCGATATTTTGAATTTGGGGTGGTGTCTTTTGGATTGACTTATGCACTGGTTATGTCTATAGGTCTCGTGAATAGGGTCTTTAGTCCCTACCTTGTTAGGTTTGTGGTAGTCTATAGTGATGAAGTATTGATTTATTTGGAGCTTGTGAACCATTTGGGGTTAGTGTTGTAAATCTTGGGGAAAGAGGAGTTGTGTGCTAAGTATGAGAAGTGTGAATTTTTGTCAAAGGAGGTTACCTTCCTAGGTCATGTGGTGTCAGAGGATGGTATTAAGGTGGATCCTAAGAAGACGGATGTGATTATAAATTGGCCTAGACCTTTGAATCCCTTGGATATTAGGAGTTTCTTAGGCTTAGCTGGTTACTACCGGAGATTTGTGAATGAATTCTTTTCTATTGCTCCTCCCATGACTAAGTTGACCAAAAAGAGGCTAAGTTTGTGTGAATCGTTGAGTGTGAAAAGAGTTTCCAAACCTTGAAGGAAAAATTTCTGCTCCTATCTTGTCTCTACCAAAAGGGCTGAAAAGGTTCATTGTGTATTGTGATGCCATCCTATCTATGACCTTGAAATGGCCGACGTGGTATTTGCTTTAAGAATTTGGCGTCGCTATTTGCTCAGGGTGTATGTTGAAGTGGTTACCGATCACAAGAGTCCCCAATATATGTTCACCCAAAGGATCTTAGCTTGAGACAAAGAAGGTGGTTAGAACTTCTTAAGGATTATGATATGAGTGTGTGTTATCATCCCGGTAAGACTAATGTTATGGTCGGTGCTTTGCGTAGGATGTCCATAGGTAGCCTAGTTCATATTGATGGTGGTAGCAAAGAGGTGACTAGGGAGGTCCATCGATTGGCTAGTTTGAGGGTTAAGTTGGAAGAGTTTGATAACGGTGGCATTGTGGTTGTTGATGGTTCAAAGTCTTCCTCGGTTGATGAGGTAAAAGAAAAGCAAGATCTTGATCCCTCCTTGTTAGAATTGAAGGCTTCGGTGAGCGTTGGCAAGGTGGAGGTTTTCTCCCAAGGGGGGGATGGTGCCCTTAGGTACCAAGGTAGGTTGTGTGTACCTAGTGTTGATGTCTTGAGGAAAAGGGTTCTTGATAAGGCAAATAGTAGCTATCGTTCTAGCATTGGTATGGCTTCTTTTGATACTCCTTATGGTAGACATTGTGTGTCCCTGTTTGGGTGGTTTGAAGCGGGAGAAACAACTTTTTTGGGTCCGAATCTGATTATGGAATTCATGGAGAAGGTGAGGTTGAATAGTTAAAGGATGAAACAGCCCAAAACCGTCAAAAGTCCTATGACTATGAGAGGAGAGAGGATCTTGAATTGAATGTTGGTGATTGGGGCTATTTGAAGGTTTCACTCATAAAAGGTGTGGTCATCTTGGTAATGGGGGAATTGAGTTTACGGTTTGTGAGTTCCTATAGAGTGTTGAGTAGGATTGGTGAGGTTGCATACGAATGGGAGATTGCCTTTGGATATGGATATGGTTTGTCCGGTTCTTCATGCTCCTAGGTTGAGGAGATGCATTGGTGATTCAAGTGTTATAGGACTTTTTGAGGATTGTGGACATTGTGGAGGATGTGTTGACCTATGAGAAGGTACGGTGGAGAGGTTGCATGAATATGAGTGAAGATTGATTAATAAAGATGTGGTGTTTGTCAAGGCCCTTCTTAAGAATCGTAAGTTGGAAGTGTGATTCGGGGAGCCAGAGCAGGCATGGAAGGCAATATCTGTTCCTCTTTCATTCTATTCAAGCTTATGATAACAAATATAGTCCTTTTTATGATTTTAAGTCCTAAGTCTCAGCCCTCATGTCATTGCATATATTCATGTTTGAATTGACAAGTTCATGATGATTTTACACTTATGTTGAGGTTTTTGAAATGATGTTATGTGGGATGAAATTGTCATGTTTACGTCTCTCATATACGTCTCTTTGACATTCGGGAACGAATGTTCCCAAGGGGGAATTAATGACATGACCCCAAAAAATACTCGAAAATGTGACTCGGAAGCGCCCAGATATTGTACTTTCCATATATCTCAAAATCCGTGCGTGATATCAAAAATTCGACTTCATATTCTTGAACAAGGTGTCAAATTGAGTGGGGATTGGGTCTAACCCTTACTTTAGAGAAAACAAATCGCAATTTCATTTTTCCAAAATTCACTTTCCAGTGAGGTTTTCGCGCCCAAGGCATGATGCGCCAAGGGCGCGCCTCCATTCATTTTGTGAGATATTTTTCTTGTTCGGTCCAAGACTTTTTGGTCTTGGGCCTAAGTGTTCCCAAACATGAATACTTAGCCATATTTCACTTTCATATCATACAAGACATTACCCAATACTCTCTTAAACACCTAGACAAATATTTCACCTAATTCAAGTGTCCCAAACTCGCTTCCGGGTCTCAAAAAACTCATTCAAGCTTCAAGATCTCATTCAAATCTAAGTGAAGCTTATTTATGTCGTTTAAGACCATCGTGGTTTCCCTACATCAACCCAAGTTCAAAAGAATTTCCGTTGGCTAAGGTTTGCACAAATACCAGTAGGAGGGTCAAATTTAAAGCGGCACATCTCTTAGCACACAAAAAACAAGGTGGCCCACGACCTACCAAATCAAATATCTTTGAATTATCTTTCCAATGCACTTAGTTTCACCTTATTTAGAGTTTGGATGAAGAAGTTATGCCCATTTTTTATAGAACTTGTATGTGCATGGGTATATACGGGTTTTTGCCTAATTCCTCCTCATTAATGGCATTCCGTAAATTTTGCCAATTCTATTAGTATTTTGGGAATTCCTATGCTATCTTAACACATCCTAAAGACCTAACCCTATTCCTAAAGATCAAATTCACTCCTCCCAATTAATACACTCTCAAATTCTCTCAAGACCTCCATCAAAACCCCAATACAAATTCAAGGAAACTCAAGAGCAAGCTTTGGATTCCAAGACCCACTTCCAAACTTGAAGTCTTTCATGACTCAATTTCAAGAAATTCAAGGTCTAATGTATGTGGGTTTCATTCATGGGTACCTTTCACCCATGAAGCTCAATTTTCCATTTCTATGAATATTTCATGTTTCAAAGTTGTGTTGCTTATGGGTATTATTCATTAGAGATTATGATGATATATTATATTGGGCTTTCATGAAAGTTTGATTGAAAATACATGATTACTCATTTTAAACCTATACCATGAGATGATTTACCTATTATGATTATGCATGTTTTATGCTACAAAACTATGATCTCTCTTGATATTTGATGAGGGTTTTTAATGTACTTCGCAAGAAAGTATTACTAAGTATTGATTGGCTATTTTACTTCAAGTTTTCTTGCATGGTTTTATACTAGCACTACACACCCACCAAGTGTTTGATAAAATGTCTGGTTATGATTTCTTGATTCCAATGCATGTCTTATGAGTTAAATGACTATATGATGATTAAATGATGATGGAATGATGATGAAAAGGAATGTATGTATATAATGATGAAAGGAGTGTACATATGTATGATATTATCTCTATAGTGTTGGGGTTGGCCAAGCCAAGCTCGGGGGATTGTAGGCTCGGGTAACCTATTAAGGGGTTGGTAACTCGATCACCTAGCTCGGGGTGTTGTAGGCTCGGGTAACCTTGTTGTGGGGTCGGTACCCTGTCACGACTCAAGCCTAGGGCCTAGTCATGACACGGAACAATGGGAACCCAAGCAAGCCTCATAGAACACCATTACACATCTTTGGTCACGGAAGCAATAAAACAAGCATCAAGAGATAAAAGTGGGGAAACCGGGGCTAAGGGAAAAACTTCCATATCATCATAATCAAGATACAAGAGTCAAACACATACCATAGATACATAACATGTCCAACAACACCTCTATTACATAGATAAGAGCGGGGGCCAAGACAAGGTAACTAAACTCACCCTCATAGTCAAAATAGACAACAAAAAAATGTCTCAATACATAATTGGAGAAACATAGTCTAAGTTCCCCGAAGTGGAGGACTCACTAGCTTGAATAGCACCGAACTAGCCACGTGGAGGAGGATGATAATCAACTTGGGCACCGGTTCCTACATGGTGACATCATGTAGACATAGAGTATGCATTAGTACGTTTGAATGTACTAAGTATGTAGGATGCAATGCAACAAGAGTTAGAGGTCATAATCAAAATGTACAGCAACAGGAAATAGGCATCATATAACAATATGACGTGTATGATCAATGCTAAGGTAAAACATGCTTAAGTAACTCATGATCGTATAGGATATCATATTTATTGAAAAGACCAAGCTAGATCAAAGATTTATAGCTCAAAACATGGCAAAACAGTCACAACTGTACATAGCTTTAACATAGTGTGCAGTGAATTTCATAATAATCAAAACCTATTTGTAATCAGCCTTAAATCATGCAATTTGAGTAAAAGGAGGCTTGTGTATCATGGGTGAAAGGAACCCATGAAAGAAACCCACATACCCTAGCATAGAGATAAACTTGGTGAAGATTGGAGATGGAGACTTGAAGCTTGAAGAAGAACCTTGAAGGAGAACTTAGCTTGGGATGAGAGTTTGGGACTTGAGTTTGGGGAATGAAAATATGACTAAGTATTTGAGTGAGTATTAGAAAATGTTTAGGATGATATAAGGGTGAAATTTGGCTAAGTATAGGTAAAAACACATTCAAGAACAATTAGGCCAAAGACTTAGAAGTCTTGTACCGAACGAAAAAAAATAGTCCCCAAAATGTACAGGTTTGCGATGCGGAGGCAACGCAAAAACCCCACTGGAAATCGACATTTGGGATTTCATAATTGCTAATCTTTTCCTCTTAAATCAGGGTTAGACCCTTTTTCACCTAATTTTGACCGCCTGAACAAGAATATGAAGTCGGATTTTAGAAATAACAATTTGATTTTGAGATATATGGAATTTTAAATTCTAGGCATTTTGAGGCACGTTTTCGGGCACTTTTTGGGGTTGTTTCATACCCATCAACCTTGATGGATCCGAGTTTCATTGACCCCAATTTTTTTAGAGCGAACAATTCAAAATTTCCAATTTCAAAGTGTCAAACTCTAGTGAGGTATCCGCAATGCAGGTGCGACGTGCCAGTGTGCATTTTCTGTCCAATTTTTCAAGTTCGGTCCAAGACTTTTGAGTCTTGCGCCTAAGCCTTCCCATGCATGAAAATACCTATACTTAGCCTTATTTCACCCTCATATCATTGAAGACATTCCCAAATACTCTTTCAAACACAGACAATATTTCATCTCCAAATTTCAAGTCCCAAAACTCATCCTGATCTTAAGGTTCTCATTCAAGCTACAAGTCTCCATCTCCAATCTTCTTTAAGGATTCTCCAAAGCTAAGGTATGTGGGTTTCTTTCATGGGTTCCTATTACCCATGATACCCAAGCTTTACTTTACTTAAAATTGAATAATTTAAAGTTGATTTACTCATGGGTCTTAATTATTATGAATTTCACTGCACACTTTGTTGGAGTTTCTTGAAATTATGGTTGTTTTAGTGTGTTTTGAGCTATTAATATAAGATCTATTGTGAGATTTTATGAAGGGTTTTGATCTATATTGCTTGAGGATGTTACCAAGTGTCTATGGATGGTTTTACATTGAATTTTCTAGCATGGTTACACCTTGAAATGCATGGTTTTACACTAGTACTATACACCCGCTAAGTGTTTGATAAAATCTCCGGTTTAGGGTTCTTGAGTTATTGATGGTATATTGCATAGATTATAAGTCAACTAGATTATGGCGATGAAAGGAATGTCAACAACAACATACCCCAGTGCCTCAAAAGTCTCCCACTCATTTCAGGGTGAGGGGGGTCGGATGTACGCAGCCTAACCCCTATGTTTAAAAACATAAAGCGGCTGTTTCCAGATGACCCATG
>JAPFFP010042414.1:0-14144 GCA_026153255.1 Solanum medicagineum | reverse complement strand
GGTCATCTATTCCTGGCAAGGGATACTCATTCTTCATGGTGACCTTATCGAGTTGTTGTTAGTCAATGCACATTCTAAGTGAGCCATCTTTCTTCCTTACAAATAACATTGGTGTATCCCAAGGTGACTTTTTAGGCCTAATAAAACCCTTCTCCAATAGGTCCTTCAATTGATCCTTCAACTCTGCCGGGGCCATACGATAAGGGGGAAAAGAAATAGGTTGTGTATAGGGGAAGAGGTCTATACCAAAATCTATCTCCCTTTTAGGGAGACCAGGACGCTCATCGAGAAAAACATCAAGAAACTGAATAACCACCGGAACCGACTCAATAGGCAGGACTTTAGACTCAACTTCCGTAACTCTTACAAGATGGTATATGCAACCCTAGTAATCAATTCCCAGGCTTTAATACAAGAGATGAACCTTCCCTTAACCACTGAATCATGACCTACCACACGAGGACGGGCTCATTAGGAAATTGGAACTTAACTTTGCGAGTTCTACAATCAATAGAGGAATGATATGCATGTAACTAATCTATCGTAAGAATAATGTCAAAATCTACCATGTCAAGCTCAACAAAATCACAATTAAACACTTTATGCAATATTGATAGGGGACAACCCCTATAGACTCTTTTAGCAACAATGGACTCGCCAATGGGGGAGATACTTCAAAGGGTTCACACAACAACTCGGGAGACACATGAAGTCTATTTCAACCAAAGAAGTAATAAATGAGAGATTGGCACCCGAATTCAATAAATCATATACATCAAGATCGTAGATCTTTAATATATCGGTAACAACTTTGGGTGTCACATCCACCCCTTGACTCCCTTGAAGAGTATAAAAGCTATTGTGATGTGGAGCATCTCCCTGTTGGACACCATGTGTCCTTTGATCACCAAAAGTACCTTGTCCTTGAAGACGACCATCTCTACCCTTATTTGGACAATCTAAAATCTTGTGGCCCATTTTGCCACACCCGATGCAAGCACCCGTGTTCCTAAAACATGCATCACCATGATTCTTTCCACATTTGGGCATGTTGAGAGAGTTATCCCACTATTGCCACATTGAGCTCTAGGGTTTGGCACCCTATGATTAACATATATTTGGCCTTGAGCATTAGAGGCCCCTTGGCCTTGGAATTTATGGCTTTTTAGAATTGGCCAATTTTGGCACCTTGAAATCCACTATCATAACGAGCCCTCTTGGTCTCTCCACTCCTCCTCCTTCTAAGCTTCTTTCTTTTGAGTAGCTCAGCATAAGTCATGAGCCTCCATATCTCCTGTTGTCATGACCTGGACCTAAGGTCTAGAAGTAACATAGCAAATGGGAACCAGAGAGTCCCTCAAACAAGCTTGTAGTATCCTTATTCATATATCGGTTCTGAAATGCATGTGGAATAGTAAACACATAGTTCTAAGGGACGAGAAAGTAGGACTCATGCTAAGGAGGTATCACAAGGATATGGATTAACATGTATTCACATAACGCATAACACAGAAGGACAAAAGGGCGGGTAAGTATGATTCACTCTTGGGGGAAAATCGGGACTTAGGATCTTCTACATCATAATATAAATCCATATCATAACACTCACAAAATTCAGAATAACTATATCCGATAGATAACCATAGTCAAAATCATAATATCCGTATACAATATATAATATGTACCCGTATAAGAGTCTACAAGATGTCCAACAATGCCTCTAGTCATAGAACAGGACAGGGGCTAAGACATGTCTAGGGCTCACCCTAGAAATAAAAGCAACATAAAGAAGAAACATAAGGTCGATGGATGGTGGCCCTTGGAAGATAGGACTCACCACCTCAACTTCTCAATCTCCGAACTAGTCATCAAATGGTGGATGAATATAGTTTTCGGTGCCTACATTGTTAGATCATGTAGGCAAAAAGTATGCCTAAGTACGTTTGAATCTACTAAGTATGCGAAAATACATGCAAATGGCTTATCAAACCTACATTCAATGTTAGATGACAATGGCACATAATATAGAAAGAGGTATATATAACAAAGAAGAGTAATATACGATATGCCATGAAATCCATGATGCATGAAATGCCATAATGCTGATATATAGTACATCTCAAAGTCATGTGAGCTATTACATGAATTTTCTCGATGTAGACCACCCATATGGTGAGAGAAGATTACTTGCCAAAGGAAATCTATGCCACACCCTATGACCAGGTCATTTCGATGTGATGGCCTCCTTCCTTATGACCCGATCATTTGAGAAGGATATCCATATCATATCATATCGTACAATATCAAACGTGTAACCATTCCTTATGACCTAGTCATTTCAGTAATGGCTACCATATATACCTATGTTGGCCCATAGTTCAAGGAAAGGGAAAGGACCTTTGGGGATAGCCCTAACGTCCCCAATCCATTTGGTGCTAAGGCATCTTCCCACAAGAATACTTATACATATATATGCTTTCAAAAGAGGCATAAGTCATTTTAAATCATTTTAATGTATCAATGGGCTCAAAAGCCAAACATTCTTCATAATCGTTCATACTTAGGCTATCATAATTCAATCCATACTTTTCATGCATAGAAATAGCTCATTCACTTATAACAATATGGTGTAAACACCCAATATGCTCAAAGAGCCAATAACAATAGACATTTATGTGATCAGATTCTTGTCATAACTATACTTTTATTAAAATTATATTTATAAACATATGTGGAATTAACCCACCAAATCATTTTCATTAAAATCCAATGCTCATGAATGCATATGTCATGAATGAGATAATAATAGCATGGGCAATGGAGATTCAATCTTAAATCAACAATATAATATGAAATTCAAGTAAATCCATAAGTAAAATCCATATTCAAATCACAAATTAGATTATCCATGCATAGATCAAACGTCAACAAGACAATGCATATTCAAATTTCATAATATTCATGCGATTCAACATATTAGGGTTTAAATTAATTTAAAATCAACAATTAAACATATCTCATATCTCAATTGAATTCAATAAACAATAATCCTAAAAACCCATAATTGAAGTAAGCTCAATTTCATGAAAATCAAAGTAAAAGAGTTTGGGTCTTCATGGTTGAATGGAGCATGAATCAATCCCACATACCTAAGTTCACCAAGAAGAAACAAGAAGAATTTGATGAAGATTAGAGCCCTTTCTTGATTCCCAAGAGAAGCCTTCACTAGAGTCTTTGAGAGGAGTTCTTAGTAGAGCTCGAGTATAATTCGAAGTGTGAGAATGATTTTGAATGAGGGAAGGAAGAGTAGGTCATTTGAATGTCTTAAGATAGCATAGAAAGTCACAAAAGACTCTTAGGAGTAGACATAATTATGAGAATATCATGAATGAAATGGAATAAATATTATTGTCAAGGGTCACGTATGGAAGGCATAGGGTCCGTACCAAGTCACATGGACCTTATGCCCCTTCTGTGATCTAACACTTTGAAAAATTCCATTGACGATGGTCCGACATGGTAATTATATACTTAGAAAATTTGCACGCCAACACCCATATTGTACAGCTCGCGACTTGTGTAGAGGTCACACGATCCGTGTGACCTCCCGTGATGCTACACTTAGGAAAATTTTGGATTGAAAAAGTTTTGAGATAGTGATCCCATATTTAGAAAATTTTCACTCCAACACCCATATAGAGGGCCTCACAGCCCGTGAAGTGGTATATGATCTACGAGAGGTTTATGTGGTTTGAGCCTTAGCCAAAATGTGGTTTTCAAGCCCAAGACCACATCGTACGAGCCTCCACTCGGTCCATAAAGTGCCACATAGACATTGTGGGGTTCATGTAGTTGTGTGCCTTGGTCTTAAACTCCAAGTTAGGGCCAACACTTGGAACATAAGGCCAAGGGTCACCTCAAGGCCCCTCCCGCAATCCCTGGTGAGCCACACGGCCCGTGGAGGTGTCCATAAAGTGTCACCTTGGTCAAAACCTTTCCGAAAAACCAAGCACCACAAAGGTCATACCAAGTCCTGATCCTTACATCATCTCCCCCTTAGGAACATTCATCCTCGAATGTGCTAAAACAAGGCTTGACTTAGAACATGAAACATCCAAACATAAGCAATAATGCATAACTCATCACTTGAAAATGATAAACTCCTTAAAACTCATATCAAAACATCTTTAAATCATTAAAAACATCTTTAAAGCATTTTTGTGCGCATGCATGCATATCAGGTCATGAAACACAAGAGGGAAAGAATTAGGACCACTTGGAATAGAAAGAACCTATTACCTTAGGCTTGAGTAGATTGGAAAAGATGGGGATATTGTTTCATCATGTCCAACTCTACCTCTCATGTAGCGCACTCCACATGTTGATTTATCTAAAACACTTTAACCAAAGCCATATCCTTGTTGTGAAGCCGTTTCACTAGTGTATCCAATATTTCAACTGGGACTTCTTCATAAGAAAAGTTTCCTCAACCTCAACACCTTTCAAAGGCACAATTGTGCTCGAATTATCAATCAATTTCCTCAACATTGACATATGGAAAACCAACTGAATAAAAATCAAATCCGGAGGCAAATCCAATCTATAAGCCATATTCCTAATCCGCTCCACAATCTCATAAGGACCTACATACCGGGGACTTAACTTCCCTTTCTTACAAAAATGCATTACACCCTTCATGGGTGAGACCTTCACATACACCCAATCACAGACATAAAATTCAAGGTCCCTCTTCCTAACATCCGAATAAGACTTTTGGCGACTTTGAGCCATCTTCAACCTTTCCCTAATCAACTTCACCTTCTCCATAGCCTCCAACAAAAAATCCTGGCCAATCAAAGCCATCTCTCCCAACTCAAACCACCTTATTGGAGATTTACATCTTCTACCATACAAAGCCTCAAACGATGCCATACCAATGCTAGCATGAAAGCTATTGTTATAAGAAAATTCAATGAGTGGTAGATGATCATCCTAATTACCCTTAAATTCCAACACACAATCTCTCAACATGTCCTCCAAAGTTTGAATTGTCCTTTTAGCTAGTTCATCGATTTGAGGATGAAAAGGGGTACTCAACTTTACCTTAGTACGAAGTCCTCTTTGAAATGACCTCTAAAATTTAGAAGTAAATTGGGTGCCATGATCCGATATGACAGACCTAGGCACACCATGTAGCCTCACCAACTCTTGGATATACAACCTTGCATAATCTTCGGCACTAAAGGTAGTTTTGATGACAGGAAATGAGCTAATTTAGTCATCCGATCAACAATAACCCAAATTGAGTTGAATTGCTTCTGAATCCAAGGCAAACCAACCATAAAGTACATGTACACATCTTCCCAATTCCAAGTGGAGATCTTTATATCTTGGGCCAATCCATCGTGGCTATGATACTCTACCTTCATTTGTTGACAACTAGGAAATTCGGCTAACAACTTGGCTATATCTCTCTTCATACCATGCGACCAATACACTTCCCTCAAATCCCAATACATTTTGGTGGATCCCAGGTTAATAGAATAATGAGAGTTATGGGGCTTCACTCATGATCACCCTCCTAAGATCATCAACATCTGAGACACACAACCAGCCTTGGTACCGAAGCACATCATCTCCCCCTTGGGAGAAAACCTCTGTTTTCATCTTAGCAACCATCTTCTTCAACTCAACCAATGACGGTTCTGGATCTTGCTTAGGCTTGACATCAACAACCATAGAAGATTCGACCCCATTCTGAACATAAATACCACCATCATTAGAGTCAGCCAGCCTAATACCCTATCTAGCCAAACAGTGTATATCTTTTGCCAACTCTTTCTTCCCTTCATCAACATGAGCTACACTTCCCAGAGATAGTCTACTAAGAGCACCGACTACAACATTTGCCTTGCTGAGGTGATATTGCACACTCATGTCATAGTCCTTAAGGAATTCCAACCACATTATTTGCCTCAAGTATTGGGTAAACATATATTGCAAACTCTTGTGATCAGTGAAAACATCAACATGAGCTGATACAAATTATGTCTCCAAATCTTCAAAAAAAAAAAAAAAATACCACCGCAGCTAATTCAAGATCATGAGTTGGGTAGTTATGCTTATGCCTTTAATTGTCGAGATGCATAAGTTATCACTATACCATATTGCATAAGCACACATCCCAACCAAATATAAGAAGCATCACAATATACCACAAACCCATCTAAGCCATTCGGTAATGTCAAAACAGGAGCTCATGTAAGCCAATATTTCAAAGTCTGAAAACTCTTCTCACATTCATCTGACCATACAAACTTAGCCTTCTTTTGAGTCAACTTGGTCAATAGAGATGCAATAGATAAGAAACCTTTAACAAACCTTCTATAATAACCAACCAACCCAAGAATGCTTCGAATATCCGAAGGAGTCAATGGTTTTGGCCAATTCTTCACGACCTCAGTCTTCTTTGGGTCAACCATAATACCATCACCGGATACCACATGACCAAGAAACTCTACCTCACTGACCAAAACATACATTTGTTGAATTTCGCATACAATTGCTTCTCCCTCAAAGTCTGAAGAACCAACCTCAAATGATCCACATGAACCCGCTCACTTTGGGAATAAATAAGGATATCATCGGTGAAGACAACCACAAAACTATCAAGAAATGGCTTGAAGACCTGAGTCATGAGATCCATAAACACAACCAGAGCTTTAGTCAAATCAAACAACATCACCACAAATTCAAGTGCCCATATCTAGTTCCAAAAGCTATTTTGGGAATGTCACACTCCCTAAACTTCGATTCATGATAATCGAATGGAGGTCAATCTTTGACAATTAGGTGGACCCTTGAAATTGATCAGTCAAGTGATTGATTATTGGCAATGGGTATTTTATTCTTGATAGTTATCTTATTCAATTGCCTATGATCAATTGAACATCCAAAGAGACCCATCATTCTTTCTTTCTTATAAATAACACTGAAGTACCACATGGTGATATACTTGGCCTAATGAAGCCTTTCTCCAACAAGTCCTTCAACTGATCTTTTAACTCCTTCAACTCTGCCGGTGCCATACAATAAGGAGAAATAGATATTGTTTGAGAATCCGGGAGAAGATCTATGCCAAAGTCTACTTCCCTTTTGGGAGGAATACCAAACAAATCTTCGGCAAACACATCCAGAAACTCATTAACCTCTGAAACCAATTCAAGAGTAGGTGACTCAGATTCCACATCTTTAGCCCTCACAATATGATAAATACAGCCTTTTGAAATCATCTTTCAAGCCTTAAGTAGAAAATAAATCGACCTTTAATAGCTGACTTACTATCCTTCCATTCAACAACGGGTTCATCTAGAAATTGAAACTTGACCTTCCAGGTTCTACAATCTATAGAGGCATATGAGTAATGCAACCAATCCATCCTAATAATAACATAAAAATCAAACATCTTAAGGTCCACAGGGTCACACCAAAAGTATGCAACACAGAAATGGGACAATCGCGATAGACTCTTTGGGCAACAATAGACTCACCCAAAGGAGTATAAAATCGAAAAGGGATCCCTTTCAATTTCAAGGCTCCAACTAAACTTAACTGTCAAAAGAGGAGTCACAAAAGATAAATTTTCTCCCTGATCAAGCACATTATAATCATCAAAATCAAAGACTTTTAATATACCAGTCACAACATTTGGAGTCTCCTCAACTTCCTAACGAGCATGCAAAGCGTAAAACCTGTTGTGCCTGGGGGAACCACCTTGAGAAGCTCTCTGTTGTGCTTGACCACCTTGAGCCACTTGACCCTGACCTTTCTAAGCAACTTTGGGACAATCAGTAACCTTTTGCTTCTTATCACCACACCTATAACATGTTCCTTGCGCTTCAACCAAGCACCCATGTCATTCTTTCTACACCTATCACACCAGGGAAATAATGGCCCACCATAATTGGGGCTTTGAAATGAAGCACCCTAGCATTGGCGACCCTTCCATTAGAACCTTGGCCCTATTAGAGGCGACCATAACCACCCTTGGAGTTGGAGAACCCACCATGACAACGGTCCCTCTTAGAACTATACGCCCTCTTCTCCTTAAGTTTTTATCCTTCAATCCGTTCAGCATCTATCATGAGCCTGGAGATGTCCATATCTCAAATGAGCATAGCCGTATGATATTCCTTCATAGCCAAATCAAAGACATCAGATATAAAGTAGTGCATTCTTGCACGGGGATCACCACGAGCATAGGAGCATTCTTTGAGAGCTTAGTGAACTTGAGGGCATAGTCCCTCACACTCATACCACCCTGTTTGAAGTTGATAAGTTTTGTCATCTTAGCTTCCCTAAGTTCAAGAGGGAATAAATGATCCAAAATTGCAAACTTGAACTCCTCCCAATTAACAACTTTACTACAAACCCTCTCTATCAACCATTGAGTGTACCGCACTTGAGCCACATGATAAGTAGCTAACTCAACCTTATCCTCAGAAGTCACCCCCATGGCAGTCAACACCTTAGAGAGCTCATTAATGAACTCTTGAGCATGCTCATCAGCCTTTGACCTATAGATCTCTGGAGGATTCATCCGGGTAAAATCTCTTACTCTAGAAGTTGAAGTGGGATCACAGGGAGAAAGATTAGCTTGTCTACTCTGAGTAGTCACCACTTGGGCAAGCATAGCAATAGTAGTATGAATTCACCATTAGTAATAGGCTCTTCCACAGGCCCTTAAGGATCTTGGCCCTCATTAGTCGGGGCCGATCTTAGTAGGGAAGCTCTTCGTGGGGGCATCTTCTGTAATGTTGCAAGAATATCATCAGGATTAAGAAACCTTAATACATGGTCCAAAGCACCACATAAGACATGAAGAAGTGAGACAAATCCTAGAATGCAATCATAGCCTCCTACTCATAGGCATGATGTACTTCAAACCCATGAATAGGACTCTACTTGATGCAGCGTGTTATAATCCGACGATCATTTATAAACCTAGTGCTATAATACCAAGTTTACCATGATCCAGACCTAGGGTCTAGGAGTGACATGGAAAATGGGAATCTGTGATTCCTCAAACAAGTCTCATAGTATCCTTATTCACATCATTGATTCAGAAGCATCTATGGAATAGTAAACACATTGTTCTAAGGGACGAAAAACTAGGACTCACATTATGCGGGTATCATAGGGATAGGTATTGACATAGATTCACATAACACATAATATATAAGAACTAAGGCACTGGTAAATGTGACTCACTCTATGGGGGAATATCAGTTCTTCCACATCATACCATAAATCCATATCATAATATTCATAAACAATTCATAATAACCATATATATCATAGATAGCCATAACCAAAATCATAATCTCCGAATACAACAAATAGCACGTACCCATATAAAAGTCTACAAGATGTCCAACAATGCCTCTAATCATAGAATCGGACGAGGGCCAAGACATGTCCAGGGCTCACCCTCAAAATAAAAGTAAAATAAAATAGCAACATAAGGTAGATGGATAGTGGTTTGTCCTTGGAAGGTAAGACTCACCACATCAACTTCTCAAACTCCAAATTAGCCGTCAAATGGTGGATGAATATAGTCTCCGGTACCTACATGGTTAGATCATGTACACAAAAAATATCCGTTAGTACATTTGAATGCACTAAGTATGCGAGCATGCATGCAAATAACTTATCAAATCTGCATTCAACGTTAGAAGACAAGTGCACATAGTATGGAAAGAGGTATACATATAACAAAGAAGAGTAATATATGATATGCCATGAAATCAATGATCCATGAAATGCCATAATGGTCATATATAGTGGGGATGTGACCATAATCGACACCTCAAATTCATGCCAGCTATTACATGAATTTGCTCGATGTAGACCACCCATCGGGTGAGAGAAGATTACTCGCCAAATTAATCTACACCACACTTTATGATCCTGTCATTTTGGTGTTGATGGCCACCTTCCTTATGACCCAGTCTTTTCAGAAGGATTTCCATATCATATCAAATATATAATCATTCCTTATGACCCAGTCATTTCGATAATAGCTACCATATACCTATGCTGGCACATAGTTCAAGAAAACATAGAGGACCCCTGGGGATAGCCTTGACGCCCCCAATCTATTCAATGTTATGTCATCATCCCTCAAGAAAACTTATAGATATACATGCTTTCAAAAGAAGCACAAGTCAGTTCAAATTACTTCAATGCATCATTAGGCTCAAAAGCCAAATAGTTTTCATAATAATTCATACTTAGGTTACAAGGTCAAATCATAATTCAATCCATACATTTCATGCATAGGATAGCTCATTCACTTATAACAATATGGTCTAAATACCCAATATGCTCAAAGAGCCAATAACAATAGACATTTATGTGATCACATTCTTATTATAGCGATACTTCTATCAAAATCATATTCATAAACATATGTGGACTTAATCCACTGAATCATTTTCATCAAAATCCAGTGCTCGTGAATGCATATGTCATGAATGAAATGAGAATAGCATGGGCAATGGAGCTTCAATATTATATATACAATGCAATATAAAATTCAAGTAAATCCATCAGTAAAATCTACATTCAAATCACAATTTAGATTACTCATTCTTAGATCAAACTTTATAGGGACAATGCATTTTCAAATATTCATGCAACTCAATATATTAGGGCTTAAATCAATTTAAAATCAACAATAATACATAGCCCATATCTTAATTGAATTAAAGAAATAATACTCTTAAAAATTCATTATTAAATTTCATTAAACTCAAAGTAAAAGAGTTTTGGTCTTCATGGTTGAAAGGTACCATGAATAATCCCATATACCTAAGTTCACCAAGAAGAAACAAGAAGAATTTGATGAAGAATAGAGCCCTTCCTTGATTCCCAAGATAAGCCTTCACTAGAGTCATTGAGAGGAGTTCTTAGGAGAGGTTGAGTATAATTATAAGTGTGACAATGAATTTGAATGACAGAAGAAGAGTATTAGTCATTTGAATATCTTAAGAGAGCAAAGCAAGTCACAAAAGACCGTTAGGAGTAGACATAATTACGAGAATGCCAATAATGAAACGGAATAAAAATTATTGCATGGGGTCCTATATGGAAGGCATATGGTCTGTAACAAGTCACACGGACTTTGTGACCCTTCCGTTTTCCAATACTTATAAAATTTCCACTGACAAAGGTCCGAGACGATAATTTTATACTTAGAAAATTTACACGCCAACACCCATACGTAGCACCTCATGACCTATTTAGAGGTCACACAAACCGTGGCGTCTCATGATATCACACTTGGGAAAATTCTCCATCAACAAAGTTCCAAGACAATAATCCCATACTTAGAAAAATATTACTCCAATGCTCATACGACTTGTCAAGAGGTATATGGTCCATGAGAGGATCTTATGGTCCGATGTAGTTTTCAAGGCCAAGGCCACTTCACACAAGCCTCCACACTGTCCATAAAGTTCCAAACGGACATTGTGGGGTTTATATGATGTCACGACCCAAACTAGGGCCTAGATATGACACGGCGAATGAGAAACCCGAAGGAACCCCAAACAAACCTCTTAGCATATCATACACACATCCTTGGTCGCTGAAGCAAGAAAACAACAACAAGAGATAGTAAATAGGGATAATCGGGGCTATGGGACAACTTTCATATCATACACAAGTGTCAAGAGAGTTTCCAAGCTCAAAGCATAATACATAACATCTTCAACAACACCACTACTACATAGATAAGAGCGGGGGCAAAGACAAGCAACTGGGCTCACCCTCATAATCAATACATACGTAAAAAAGAAGATAGTCTTCGAACATAGTATGAGATCATAAACATCGTCCCCGGAATGGAGGACTCACCAACAAGCTTGGAAGGAATCGTACTAGCCACGTGGAGCAAGATGCTCAGATGGGGCTCCAGTTCCTACATGGCGACATCATGTAGGCATAGAGTATGGGTTAGTACATCTAAATGTACTAAGTATGAAGGATTCAATGCACCAATAGATAGGCAACAGAGGCGAAATGCCTAATAATATTCAATAGATAGCATAATAGAAATATGGCATGTGTGAATATTGCTTGAAGTAAGTCATGCTTATATAGAACATATTACATGTGTGAGGAAAGACCACTATCATATTGGTGGATCATTGCACCTTACCACCCTAGGTGATTAAGGTACCAACCCCCATCAATTGTTGGTGGATCGTCGCACCCTACCACCCTTGGTGACTGAGGTACAAACCCTCCGACATGGTTATCAAGCTACAAACCACCTGACAGGATTGGCGGATCATCGTACCCTACAACCCTTGGTGACCGAGGTACAAACCCCCCGACATAGTTGGTGAATCATTGCACTCTACCACCCTTGGTGACCAAGGTATAAACCCCCCGACATGGTTATTAAGGTACAAATCCCTCGACATGGTTACCTGGCGCGCAACCCCCGAGTAGGGCATGGTCAGATTCCAAAATTATATAGGAGAAATTCGTATATATACGCTCATTTCATCATCATATAGTCATTCAAATCATAAGACATGCATTGGGCCTTCAATTCCTTAACAAAACCATAACTGGACATTTTATCAAACACTTGGCGGGTGTATAGTGCTACTATAAAACCATGCAATTTAGGGATCAAATCATGCAAGGAAATTCAATGTAAAACCTTCAATCAATACTTGGCAACACCCTCAAGCAATATACATCAAAACTCTTCATCAAGTCTGAAGTAGATCTTAGATTCATAGCTTAGAACATGCTAAAATAATCACAATTTCATAAACCCTAACACAGTGTGTAGTGAATTTCATAATAAGTAAGACCCATGAGTAATTCAACTTTATATCATGCAAATTTAGGTAAAAGGAAACTTAGGCATCATGGGTGAAAGGTACCCATGAAAGAAACCCACATACCTTATCTTTGGAGAATTCCATATGAAGATTAGAAATGGAGACTTGAATTTTGAGAAAAAATATTAGTCCAAGTGTTTCAATGAGTATTGGGGATTGTCTTGAATGATATGAAGATAAAATAAGGCTAAGTATAGGTATTTCCATGCATGGGAACACTTAGGCCCAAGACCTAAAAGTCTTGGACCGAGATTAAAATAACTGGGCGAGTTTTACACTGAGGCGCACACCTATCGCATCATGCCTGTGGCACGAAAACCGTACTGTTTTTCCCCATTTGGAAAATTGAAATCTTGAATCGTTCACTCTAAAATCAGGGTTAGAGCCATTTCCTACTCAATTTTGCTCCCTGAACAAGAATATGAAGTCTGATATTCGATATCGTGCATGGATTTTTGATATCGTGCACGAATTTTGAGATACATGGAAATTACGATTCTGGGCACTTCTGAGGCACATTTTCGGGCACTTTTTGGGGTCGTTTCAGTATCTCCCCCTTCGTCCCTGAATGTCAAAGAGATGTATATAAGAAGAGTAATCATGAAGAAATCATCCCCAACAAGAATGCAATAATGCACATAAACACCATTTTCGAAATTCAAT
The DNA here is from genome assembly GCA_026153255.1 of Solanum medicagineum. Lineage (NCBI taxonomy): Eukaryota > Viridiplantae > Streptophyta > Magnoliopsida > Solanales > Solanaceae > Solanum > Solanum medicagineum. The sequence goes on along the minus strand of JAPFFP010042414.1, from coordinate 558 downwards.
ACAAGTGTTAAATCATCATGAACTTGTCGACATAGACATGAATGCATGCAATGACATTGGGGATGGAACATGAGACTTGGAATCATAAAAGCAAGTGATGTGTGACAAGATTGAATGGAACGAAAGAGATATCGATATTGCCTTCCATGCGCGCTCCGGCTTTCCGAAAGACACTCTTGACTTGACGATCCTTCCAATGGGCCTTGACGAACACTACATCCTCACAAATCAACCTTTGCTCATATCTACCCCACTTCTCCACCAGACCTCCTCATATGTCCACTCATCCTCTACAACGTCCACAATCCCAAGAATACTATAACACTTGAATCACCAACACACCTCCTCAATCCTAGAAACATGAAGAACCGGAAAAACTATATCCTTATCCAAAGGCACTTCCCGCTCATATTCAACCTCACTAATCTTCCCCAACAGCCTATGAAGACTCACAAACCATGAACTAAATTCCCTCCTTACCGGGGCAAACCACACCTTATATGAGTGAAACCTTCAAATAGACCCAATCACCAACTTTGAATTCAAGCTCTCTTCTTC